>JAVTVJ010011983.1:225892-356549 GCA_034509425.1 Eopsaltria australis | reverse complement strand
CAGGCTGGGATCCTCCCTCGGCCGCCCACAGCTCGCACAAAGCCTCCTTCACCCGGGACGGACAGAGCCACCTTTGTTCATCCCGCTCCGACCGCGGCCGGCAGGGCAGGAGCGGCACCAGCCCTCCGGCTCCGCATCCACTGCCCGGGAATCTCCAGGAATGAGAAAATCAGTGAACCGAGAGCGCTGGGTGGTGGGAGAGGAGCGCTGGGGGCATCGCTGCTCGTCCCGGATTTACTCCCTCCCACCAATCCCAGTAAGATTCCAGTCATTATTCGGATTTAACCAAGCCAGGGTTGTTTAACATCTCCCTGGAATGATGGGTGGGGTTGAGGGGATCCAAGCGATGCCGAGCCCCCCAGCCCGGCTGTCCCTGCCGGAATCCTCGCCATGCCAATAAATCCCTTTATTGTGTCTCCCGTCTCACGGATAATCCACGGACCTGCCCCTTCCCAGCATGGGACTCCCGGGAATCTCGGTGGGTGGCCGGGACAATTCCCACCCCCAGCGCCCCACCCCCTGCTCTTCATCACAAAAGGGGGATAAATAATCCCTTTACAAGGAGTGGTGGAGGAGCGAGTGCCTGGGATGCAGCAGGATGGCGATGTCCCCCAGGATGTCCCTCGGACCCCCGGACGTTGCACTGGGAACCTGCCCAGCCGCGAATCCTACAGCATCAACCCCAGGGCTGGATTTAGGGGCAAACGCAGCCTCTGGAATTCCCTCCCAAATACCCCTTCAGACTTCTGGGTGAGCTGGGAAAACTGAGCCCGGAGAGCTCTCTCTGTGCCGCATTGGAGCACCGGGATATTTGGCAAAGATAAGGAACCTGGGGGACGCGGTCCTGATGTCACCAGCAGCACCGACAGCAGCAGGAGAGGATTCCATGGTTTTAGTGACAGGATAAAAGTTTTCCAGGAGCCTCCCTGTCCATATGGATACCTGCTCTCCCGCATATCCCTGCCCTGGCAGCTGCGAGCCCATCCCTGGCACCCAGAACCCGCTGGAAGCGGGATAGGGATCCTGGTGCCAGCCCAGGCTCGACCCTTGGAGAGCTCAGGGAGCAGGTTATGAGTGATGCCAGGAATTCCAGGATGCATCCCAGAGAGCAGGTGCCTCGGGATGTGTTTGGCAGCACAAAGAGGAGGAGGATGGAGAGGTGGAAGCAGCCAGAGGTGTTGCCACAGTTCCATAAACCCCTCGGAGAGTTTTATTCCCACTCTCCCCACCCGCGGCCGGGATTTGGGCGCCACGGAGCCGTCCCGAGGCCGGCAGCTCTGGCAGGGACCGAACGCTTCCGAGACGTTTGGGACCACGCCAGGAAAGATTGGGTTTAATCCCATGCCAGCAGCTGCCCCGGCCCCGGATTAGCCCTGGCACCGTCCCCCTTCCCTGACCTTCCCTGACCTCCCCAGGCCACCCCTCCGCGGTAACTGGAAACCCTCGGGTCGTGTTTCCAGACCCATGATATCCACAAATGTCAGATCCTGGATGGATTGTTGGCATTCTGGTGGGTGGCATGGGGTGACCCCAAAAGGGTGGGGACACCTGGGTTTAGGGAGCATCCCGGCATGGGGTGCTGGGAGCTGGTTCTGCTCTGTCCGTGCTCAGAGAGGGAAAATGAGAGGGATAACTGAGCCTGAAGGGTTGGAAAACAGCATTCCCATGGGCATTCCCTAAACGGCAGCCCCGGGGCTGCTGGGATGATGTTCCACAGGAGTTCAGCCTTTTCCAAGCTCCCATCCCGAACTGGGACTCCTCATTACCCTACCCCCTCATAGCTGTCACCCTAAAAAACACAACCCCTGAAAAACGAGGTCCCTAATAACAGTGACCCCAAAAAATAGTGACCCCTAAAAAATGTGGGCCCTAATAACTGTGACCCCTTAAAACCATGATCCCTAATAACCCCAAATGCTAGTTATTGTAACCCCTAAAACTGTGACCCCTAATAACCCCAAACCCTATTAACCATGACCCCTAATAACTGTTTCCCCTAATAACCCCAAACCCTAATAACCGTGACTCCTAAAATGAGGTCACTAATAACTGTGACCCCTATACACCCTGACCCCCAATAACTGTGACCCCAAATAACCATGACACACTCAGTAACTGTGACCCCATATAACCCCAATCCCCAAATTCTTCCCCACTGGCTCCACTCATTTCCCCTCAGGGCACAACCCCTGCGAACCCCATTTCCACCAGCCCCTTCTCCACTCCTTATTTTTCCCTCAATATTTAATCCGTTCAACTTGGAGCATTCCCCAGCTTTTCCCAGCACACAGAAGGAATAAACCCCAGCTGGGGGTTCAACCCCCCAGATACTCCCAGGGGTGAGCCCAGGTGAGCAGTTGGGCACGGACCCATTTTTGGGGTGACTTTTACACCTCCCTGCCCTCAGATTAATTTGTCAGATGCCAGAATTATGCCCAGATCGGGGCAGGAATAATGGGATTATCCAGAGCCTGCTGCGGGATAGGGAAGCTCATTACAGAGCATTAAAGAGAACAAAATTGGGTATTTCTAAGTTCTTAGAAAAACCTCAATTAACTTCCACGTGCCTCTGAGGCTCATTTTAGGGTCATTTATGGGTTTCTTTACGATTTGCTCTGCACCCTCACTCTCCTTATAGACACAGAATGAACTTCCAGGATCCCGGAGCAGCTGGGGATGGGATCCAGGTGCTTCCAGGTTTGGGGGAACTGAGGCAGGGCAGCCCCAGCCCTGCCCAGGGGACACGTCCGTGCCCCACACACAGCACAGAGCATCCGCTCCCTTCTGCAGCCCCCAAATCCCCCAGGATGAACCCCCTGTTTCCAATAAAAACACCTGAGGGGAGGGGAAATCCATCCCAGTGGTGGGACTGGGATGAGGTTCCCCCCATGGTGGATAACCCAAAGCGACCTGACTTTTTTTTTGAGGAAAAAGGGAGGTTTTACAATTTACTTTTTTCCAGCCTCCCCGAGTTTTGCAGCATGTCAGGGACTAACACTGCCACCTACCGAGCTAGGCCGCGTGGCATTAAAACCTCTTATTTTTGTTTTCGCCACCCCAAAAAAATGCTTCCCACGTTTTCAGGAGCACACGAGGCCTCGCAAACCAACCCTCTTCTCTCTGGAGTGAATCCAGGAGCCCATCGCTGCCAGGCTCTCATGTCCCTCAGCGTGGTTTTAGGGGGCGTTTTCTGGGATCAGGATTTTGTGGGTACCAGGTTGGGACAGTGAAGGGGGACAGGTGAGGCACAGCAAGGGATCAGGATTTTGTGGGTAGCAGGCTGGGGTGGGGGGTGAGGAAACGGAGACTCAGCCAGAGCTCCTCAGGCCCACATGAGTCCCACCTGTGCCTCGTTTTGTCCCGGGTATTTAAGGCCCTTTTTCATCAATTTCCCTCCCTTTTTTGAGAGTCACCTCAGGGGGGTGAAGCTCAGTGGGATGGGGGAGCCTAGCAGAGCTGGGGGGTGGCCGGAGGTCCTGGAGGCCTCAGAGGTCTCAGAGGTCCTGCAGCCCTCAGAGGTCCTGGGGCCCTCAGGGGTCTCAGCGGTCCCGGGAGCCCTGCAGCCCCCAGAGGTCCCAGGGGCCCTGCAGCTCTCAGCGGTGCCGGGGACCCTGCAGCCCACAGGGGTCTCAGAGCCCTCAGAGGTCCTGGGGCCCTCAGGGGTCTCAGAGGTGCCGGGGGCCCTGCAGCCCACAGGAGCCCTGCAGCCCTCAGGGGTCCCGCAGCCCTCAGCCGTCCCGGGGGCCCTGCAGCCCTCACCGGTCCCGCAGCCCTCAGCCGTCCCGGGGGCCCTGCAGCCCACAGGAGCCCTGCAGCCCACAGGGGTCCCGGGGGCCCTGCAGCCCACGCCGCCCCCCGAGCTGCTGGAGGAGCTGCTGAGGCAGCGCTTCGGGCCCCTGCCCCGGCCCGCCACCATCGCCCGCCTGCGGCGCGGCCCGGACGGCGCCTACGAAGCCAGCGGGGACCCGGCCGAGGTGCTGGAGCGGCGGCAGGCGGCCAACGCCAAGGAGAGGGAGAGGGTGAGCGACCCCACAACCTGCAGAGCCCCCCAAATCACACCCTGGGGCTGCGGCACATCGTGCGGGCACCCAGGGCTGCTCCGGGTGGGGACACCGGCAGTGCCACCACAGGGGCGGCACGGGGGGACTCCGCATTTCAGGGGTGAGTTCAGTCCGGGGGCCCCAGATGAATTTTAGGAGGGCTGAGTCTAAATCTGAGGAGCCCAGTTTGATGCTGAGGAAGGAGGAGGGGGTTGGTTCAATGGAGTAAAGTCTGGTTTAATCCAAAAGAAACCCCAGTTTAATCTTGGGAACCCAAGTTTAATCCTGGAGGGACCTCAGGTTAACCCTGGAGTTTAATTATGGGGTCCAAATTTAATCTTGGAGGGGTTGGTTTAATCCCAAGTACCCAAGTTTAATTTTGGGGCCCCAGTTTTAATCCTGGGAGGGGGCCTAGTTTAAACTTGGGGAGCCCAGTTTTATTCTGGAAGGGTCCATGTCCCACCTCAATTGTAAGTGGGCCAGGTTTAATTCTGGTGAGCCCTGTTTAAACCTGTAAAGGCCCCAGTTCAATCTTGCAGAGCCCAGTTTAAGCCTGGAGACCCCAGTTTGACTCTGTGAGGGACCTACTTTAATTCTCAGGGACAGTTGAATCCTGGGGCGGGTCAGTTTAATTCTTGGGGGGACCCCAGTTTTGATTCTGGGCAGTCTGGTTTAATCCCAGTGAGCCCAGTTGAATCCTGGGGGCGATCCCAGTTTAATCTTGAGAGATCCCAGTTTGATTGTGGGGGGGATCCTGGTCTAACTCAGGGCTCCTGGTGTAACTTGGGGGTCCTTTTGGGTCCCTGCAGATCCGGAATCTCAACAGTGGCTTCTCCCAGCTCCGGACGCTGGTGCCGCTGGTGCCGCGGGACCGCCGGCCCAGCAAGGCCGACACGCTGCGGGCAGCAGCCCAGTACATCCGCCTGCTGAGGGGAGTGCTGCAGGACACGGGGGCTGCCCAGGTGGGTACCCCAAAACTGACCCCAACCCCTCCCAGTACATCTGTGTGCTGTGGGACACGGGGGCTGCCCAGGTGGGTACCCCAAAACTGACCCCAAACCCCCCAGTACATCTGTGTGCTGTGGGACACGGGGGCTGCCCAGGTGGGTACCCCAAAACTGACCCCAACCCCCCCAGTACATCTGTGTGCTGTGGGGCATGGGGGCTGGCCAGGTGGGTACCCCAAAACTGACCCCTGGTTTCCAAACCCCCTTATAATTGGAATTTGGGGGGCTGATAGGGGGAGTGCTTGGTTGGGGATGGGGTACATGGAGGGGGGACAGATTTCTTCCAATTTCTTCTGATTTTTCAGTTTGGAATTCAGTTTAAGATTAACAATAAATATAATTACTGTGGGAGGACACCTCAAATCTGACCCCCCCCCCAGCATCTGGGAACCCCAAAACTGACTCTTCACTTCCAAACTCTCCTATAATGTTGGGGTTTGTGGAGGCTCATGGGATTTTTTTCTTGATATTTTTCATCTTGGAATTAATTTAATAACCAAAATTAAATTGAATTACTATTTGAGGAGGGACTGTAAAACTGACCCCCACCTCTGGGGACCCCATTTTCCTCACCTCCCCTATAATGTGGGCTGTGGGAGAATTTTATTCTTATTTTTCATGTTGGAATTAATTTTAAAAATTAAAAATAAATTGAGCTATTATTGAGGGTAAGCCCCAAAACTGACCTATAACCCCCCTATAATGCGGGGGCTTGGAGGCCTGGTGGGGATCTTCCTGCTTGAGGTTTTTGAGCTTGAAATTGATTTAGTAATTAAATTGAATTATTACTGGGGGGTTGTTATTTTTCGGAGGTTGTTATTATTAGGGCCCACCCCCGAATTTTAATATATTTTTTAATTCCCCTTTTCCCAGGAACTGAGCAGGGAGCAGCAGTTGGGGGACACTGCAGGGGTGTCCCTGGGGGGGCCACCAGAGACCTGGCCTGGCAGTGCCCCCCCCGCCCGTGGGGACCCCCCCTCCTGCCCCCCCACCCTGGGACACTGCTGAAGAGTGGGGGGACGGTGAGTGGGGGGCACAACACCTTGGGGGGCACCCTGGGAATTTGGGGGAGCACCTGGGTGGGGGTGGATCAGCTTGGGGAAGGCACCTGGAGGGGGGACAGAGCACTTTGGGGGACCCTGTGGTGGTTTGGGGTCTCCTGGTTGGGGACAGAGCAGCCTGGGGGGGACAGTAAACTTTGGGGGGGCACCCATGGGCTCAGGGTTTGGGGGAGCATCTGGGCAACACCGACATAAACAAGGGGGGGGCTTCGAATCACCTTTTCCCCCAAAATATGTCAAAGGTGAGAAAAGTCTTTATTTTTCTCCTTTTTTTAAAGGTTTTTCCTGACATCCCTAAAAATCCAGGGGGGCCCACGGGGGTCTCCCCGAAGGCCAAGTTCAAGGCTCCAGCCCCCATTTTCGGGGTCACGCTCCTGTGCTGGAGCTCTGCACCCCATGAAACCTGCACCCCAAAATTGGGGGTGCAGGGGATCTGCCACCCCTAAAACGCGGGGGTTGGGAGGGGTGCAGAGCTGTAATTAATTGCTTTATGAAATTGTAATGAGTAATTAGCTGTCCTCACCCCCCCCCCCATCCCCCCAGGTAAGGGCTTATTAACGATTGTTAATATCAACCCAATTAATTGCACAATAAACAAAAAGGGATGGTCGGAGCGCCGGCGCTGGCTTTGGGGGTCCCCCCTTGTTTATTTGCAGGGATTGAGTTCCCGGGGGGGCCCGGGGGAAGGGCGGGGGGGGAGGTGCGGGGACACGCGTGGTGTGTGTCGGGGCGGCCCTTTGTCAGGATGCTCTGAGGAGGAGGAGGAGGAAGGTGGGTGATGGCAGCAGCCCCCGGCCGCAGCATCCTTCGGGGGAGGGGGCATTTGGGGAGGTGGGGGGAGGCTGGGTGACCCCCCCCCTTTTCCTCAGCCCATCCCCAGCTGGCTGCATGCAGGTGTGGGGGGCTGCATCCCTCCCCTCCCCCCTTTCCCAGGCCTTCATCCCTCGGTGGTACCCGAGCCCAGCCCTCCCCGCATCCCCACCCCGAGGGGGGGACGCTGCGGCCCCCCCAGATCCATCCCGGTTTCCATCCCGGTTTTCGCTCTCCCCCCCCGCCCTGCGGCTGCCGCAGCGGCGCTGGGCGCGGCGAGGGCGGAGGCGGGGGGGAGATGCTGGGAGGGGGAGGCTTTGGGGGGTCCCGGCCCAGCCCCCCAGCGCTCCCCGTCTCCTCTCGGGGGCCGCTCGAGCCCTGCGGCCGGGGATCACCGGAACCCCCTGGATTTATCCCGGCCACAGCCCCCCGTTCCCGCTGAGCCAGGTGCGCTCCGAGCACCGAAATCCGTGGGGTTCCCCTTCTGCCCTGAGTGAGGGGGGGACTGGGCGTCAACCCCGGGATTTGAGGGAGCAGCCCCACCCTCTGTTTTGGGGGTGCCCTGGGCTGGGGGGCCCTCGGCAGCAGCATCCCCGAAGCGCTCGGTGATGGTGACCTGGAGGCGATGGGAGGCTCCTTTTGGGGTCCGGAGCCGGGGGGGAGGCCGGAAACCCCCCGAGGTGCGGCGGCAGCGCGGCGCTGACCCCGCAGTGGTGCGGCACCCCAATTCGGGGCGGGGGTCGTGGGGGAGCGCCCATGAGTGTGCTGAGCTGTGCCCGTTCTCAGCCGCTGTCCCCTCGGTGCGCTGAGCTGTGCCCGTTCTCAGCCGCTGTCCCCTCGGTGCCCCGAGCTGTGCCCGTTCTCAGCCGCTGTCCCCTCGGTGCGCTGAGCTGTGCCCGTTCTCAGCTGTGACGTTCTCAGTGGGGTGTAACCCAGTGCCGCCAGCGGGGGACTCCCCCCGGCCCCCCCCCCGAGTGTCCCCAAGCTGTCCCCTGGTCCCCGCAAGGTGCCAGGCAGGGCGGGGGCCCCGCGGGCCTTATCTGCAGGGCGCAGCTGCGCGGTGTTTTCGGTGCTTTCTCCCCAATCTGTACTCCGGGGGTGACGCCGCGTGTCCCCGCGTCCCCAGGATGAGTACGGCCGCCAGCCCCGAGCCCCTGCCCGAGCCCCCCGCCCCCGGGCCCCGCTGCCCTCCCCAGGAGGACCCCGAGTTCCTGCGGGCGCGGAGCGGGGCCGGGGACCTGCGCCAGGACTTCAACCTCATGGAGCAGAAGAAGCGGGTGACGATGATCCTGCAGAGCCCGGTGAGCCCCCGGCCCCACGCGGGCCCTGTGTCCCCAGCACCCTCCTCTCCTGTCCCCAACCCACCTGTCCCTAAACCCTGTCCTTCGTGTCCCCAGCCTCTTCCTATACGCCCTCCAATCCCGTCCCTCTTGTTCCAGCCCTCTTGTCCCCAACCCTGGCCCTCTTGTCCCTGGCTCATCTTTTGTTGTCCCCGCCCCATCCCTCCTATCCCCAAGCTAATAGATGTCACCACATGGTGGTGCCTGTCCCCACCTGGCAATGTCACTGCCACCACGGCGCTGTTGTCACGGAGCTGCCAGTGCCACTGCTGCCACCGTGCCACCAATCTGGTGGTGCCACCATCACCGCCGTGTCACCATGCTGGCAATGTTACTGCCACCAAGCCAGTGATGCTGCCCCTGCCCCGATGTCCCCAACGGTCCCACCCACCCCGTTGTCACCTTGTCCCCGTGCCACAGTCCTTCCGGGAGGAGCTGGAGAGCCTGATCCAGGAGCAGATGAAGAAGGGGAACAACTCGTCACACGTGTGGGCACTGCGGCAGATCGCCGACTTCATGGCCACCACGTCCCCTGCCGCCCTGCCCACCTCCCCCATGGGTACGTGGGGCTGGGGACAGGGTGGTTTGGGGACACTCACGAGGGGTTTAATTGAGGGGGTGGGATGGGAAAAGTCCCAAAACCTTGAGGGACACCAAACCTTGAGGTCCAGCAAAGCTTTGGATCCACCAAACCTTGACAGCCACCAAACCCATTCCCACAAACCCTCTTCTCCTCTGCCACTGGTGAACCCCCCGTGCACTGGGGGGTCCCACTGCTGATGGGGGATCCGTGATCCCCAGGGCTGGCCTCGGTCACCCCCATCAATGACCTGCATGGGACGGAGGGGCCAGCGCTGGCCAAGGGCGAGCGGCTGATGCGCTGCAAGGTGGGCAGCATCCACCGGCTGCTGGACCTGTACGGCTGGGCACAGCTGGGACACGCCGCCGTCACCGTGAGCACCCCAAAACCGGGACAGGGGGCCTGGGGCTGTCTTGGGGGGATTTGGGGGGTTTGGTGGAATTTGGAAGATTGGGAGCTGTTGGGTTCTTAGAGAGACGTTGATTATTTGGGGGGTCTTGAGGGGTTTTGGAGATTCCGAGCTGGGTTGGGATTTTGAGGGTTTGTGGTTGTTATTTTGAGGAGGGTGGTTGTTATTTTTGGGTTGGGGGTTGGAGGTTTTGGGGTTGTTGTTGGGTTCCTTCAGGGTGTTGGTTTGGGAGGGAGTTTTGGAGATTTTTCAATGGTTTGGAGGTGATCAAAGAGGCATGGGGGTTTTGAGGGGGTGTTCATTTGGGGGTTTTCTGGGGCTGTTTCTCACTCCACTCTGTCCCCCGTGGCAGTTGCGGGTCAGCAAGGAGCAGGAGCACTTCCTGGTGGCCCCGCAGGGGCTGGCGTGCAGTGAGGTGACAGCAGCCAGCCTGGTGAGCCCCCCACCCCCCTCCCCGGGGCTGTTTGGGGGGGAGCAGCCCCCCCTGAGCCCCCTGTGCCCTCCAAGGTGAAGGTGAACGTGCTGGGGGCCGTGGTGGAGCAGGGCAGCACCGGCTTCGCGCCCGACGCCCGCAGCTTCAGCCTGCACGCCGCGATCTACGCCGCGCGCCCCGACATCCGCTGCATCGTGCGCCTGCACACCCCTGCTGCGGCCGCTGTACGGGCTGGCAACGGGGCAGCTGGGTTTGGGGGGATTTGGGAGGTTGGAAGGGTGTTTTGGAGGGGTTGGGGGATTTGGGGTTTGGTGGCACAAGGGAATCTTGGAGATTCGTGGGGGCTGAGAAGGACTTGAGTTCCTTGGGAGTTTGAAGGGATTTGGAGGAATTGGGAGGTTTTGGGGGCACAGGAGGGGTTGGGGTGATTGGGATGATGGGGATTTTCTGGGGGTTGGGTTCTTGGGTGTAGTTCATTTTTGGGAGGATTTTGGAGTTTGTGAGGTGGGGAGCTTGGGGGAATTTAGGAAGTTGGTTACGGAGGGATTTTTGGGGAGTTGGGTTTTTTGGGGGTGTTGGTGTTTTTTGGGGGTGTTGGGGTTCCTTGGCCCCCCTGCCCTGTTCCCCCCCCGTGCCCAGGTGTCGGCCATGCGCTGCGGGCTCCTGCCCATCTCCCGCGCCGCTCTTCTCCTGGGGGACGTGGCCTACTTTGACTTCCGTGGGGAGGTGGAGGACGAGGCTGATCGTGTGGAGCTCCAGAAGTGCCTCGGGCCCACCTGCAAGGTCAGGGGACAGCGGTGGGGACGCAGGGGCCACCCTGCTATCCCCTGCCCACCCCACTGACATCCCACATGGACACTGCAGATCCTGGTGCTGCGGAACCACGGAGTGCTGGCGCTGGGGGACACGGCCGAGGAGGCTTTTTACAGCATCTTCCACCTGCAGGCAGCCTGCGAGGTGCAGGTGAGTGTAGGGCACGTGATGGGCCCAGCAGCCCGTGCCAGGAGCATGCACTGAGCTGTGCCAGGTCTCTGCAGTCAGAATTATGCACTGAGCTGTGCCAGGTCTCTGCAGTCAGAATTATGCACTGAGCTGTGCCAGGTCTCAGTCCCCCCCAGTGCCCCAAGGTTCTCACTGAGCTGTGCCAGGCTTCACCCCCGTTGACTCCCCTGTGTGCCAGCCCTGGCTCCGTGGGTGTCCCCAGCTCAGCAGTGCCCGGTGCCCGCAGGTGTCAGCCCTGGCCAGCGCAGGTGGAGCAGAGAACCTGATCGTGCTGGAGCGAGCGCAGCAGCGCGTGCCCCACGGCCTGGGCGCCGTGCGCCGCGCCGGCACCACCTTCGGGCCCCTGCACAAGAGCCGCCTGGGCGAGCACGAGTTTGAGGCCCTCATGAGGATGTTGGACAACCTGGTGAGCACCAAAACCTGCCCAAGCCTCCCCAAAATGTACCCCAACCCCTTGGTTTATCCCCGTGTGCCTGACTGCCCGCTCTGCTTTTCCAGGGGTACCGCACAGGCTACACGTACCGCTACCCCTTCGTGCAGGAGAAGAGCAAGCCCAAGAGCGACGTGCTGATCCCCGCCACTGTGACAGCCTTTGTGTTCGAGGAGGAGCCCGCCGGGACCCCCGCCCTGCGCCAGCACGCCCAGAAGCAGCAGAAGGAGAAGACGAGGTGGCTCAACACCCCCAACACCTACACCAGGGTCAACCTGGCCGAGGAGCCGCAGGGCAGCGCCAGCAGCCAGAGGACAAAGACCACGGTGAGGGGCAGGTGGGGCACACAGGGGCTTGGGGATCAACAACCTGGGACATGGAGGGTGTCCTGGTTATTGATCCCGCTAAAATCTGGGGTGTAGGAGGGCCTAGGGACCATCTCCCCCCTGTAATAATGATCATTTTGAAATCCCATCACCCCATTCCAGTGGGGCCGAGTGCCATTGGCTTTATCAGGGTCTTCCCTCTGTGCAAGATGCATTTATTGGGGTCTCTGCTTTATTATCAGTCTCCCCTCTACATAAAATGCTTTTATTGGGGTCTTCCTCTATTATTGGGGTCCTCCTTCTATGTATGATGCATTTAGTCAGCTCTTCCTTCTATGCAAGGAGTGTTTATTGGGGTCTCCCCTCTCCAGTGGGGTCTCCCTGCATTTATGGTATTTCCCCTCTGCTATCGGGGTTTTCCCTCTATACAAGTTGCATTTATTGGGGTCCCCCTTCTATTATTGGGGTCTCCTGCTCCCCAAAACACCTCTCCTGGGTTTCCAGTGGCTGCGAGCGGACGAGGTGGAGAAGGGCAGCAGTGGGACCCCCATCCGCATCGAGAACCCCAACCAGTTTGTGCCGCTCTACACGGACCCGCAGGAGGTGCTGGAGATGCGCAACAAGGTGGGGAGAGCCAGGGTGGGCTGGGGGACACGGGGGTCTCGGGGTGCTGGGGGGGTTATCCCTGTCCTTGGGGGGGGGATTTATCCCTGTCCTCACCCACAGATCCGGGAGCAAAACCGCCAGGACGTGAAGTCAGCCGGGCCCCAGTCACAGCTGCTGGCCAGTGTCATCGCCGAGACCAGCCGCAGCCCCGTATGGCACCTGTGTCACCCCTGTCACCCTGTGTCACCCCATGTCCCCAGCCCCATGTCCCCACTCACAGCTGCTGGCCATTGTCATTGCCAAGACCAGACACAGTTCGTGTCCCCACTGTATCCCCAGGCCACTATCACCCCATGTCACCTCTTGTCCCAAGCCTCACATCACGCCACATGCCCAGCCCAAAGTCCCCCTTCCCTGGCTCCCCAGCATTCCACAGCTCCCGGGGGTGTGACACCACTCTGGAGGAGTGACATCTCCGCAGGACGGGTTGACACTGCTCCAGGGGGTGTGACACCTCTCCAGAGGGGGTTGTTCCTGCTCCATGGGGGTGACACCACTCTGGGGGTCTGTTTCAGTCCACTGAGAGCCACTTGGGGGATGCAGAGGCCAAGGAGGGCCGGGAAGAGGCTCCCCCTGAGCCAGAGCCCCCCAACCCCTTCAGCCAGCTCACGGACCAGGAGCTGGAGGAGTACAAGCAGGAAGTGGAGAGGAAGAAGCATCTGCAGGGTAGGAGAGACACCCCAAAACCCTTGAACACCCCTGGGAGGCACTGAGGGGATCTGGGGCCAGCGTGTCTCTCTGTGGCAGGGGACAAGGATGCAGCAGCAGAGGAGAGTGGGGCTCCCCCACCAGAGCCACCCCCTCCAGAGCCCCCAGCGCCTGCAGAGCCCACGGAGGGTGAGTGGGGTGAAGAGCACCCCAAAACGAGGGGAGGGTCCCAGTGAGCAGCAGGAGTGGGGGGACACGGGTGGCTGCGGTCAAATTGCTTGCTGTCACCTTGTGTCCCCCCATCTGTCCTGGGGGGTCCCTGCTCCAGAGGGGCCCAGCACGGATGGGGATTCATGGCAGGACACGAGTGTCTGGCGGTGGCTTTGTGGGGTGCAGGGGACAGCCCTGTCCCCCATGCCAACCCTCACACTCCAGCGGGTGCCATGTTCCCGTTGTTCCGATCCACAGCGGGTGCCGGGGCGCGGCTCGGGGCTGCTGGCTCTGCCATGGTGTCTCGTGGTGTCTGTCTGTCTGTCTGTCTGTCTCCACAACGTCTCCTTTCTCTTTCCTCCCCGTGTGCCTGTCACCCAAGGAGTTATCCCTGAATCCCTGGCGCCGTAGTAAGTACGGAGAGGCCACCCCGGACGAGGGACACGGGCTCGGGGGGATCTTCGGTCTCCGTGGCCCACTCCAGCCCCACTCGGGGGAAATCCCTTAGGAAATCCCTTGGGGAATCCCTCCTTGTTGTTGCTTCCTGCTTTTCCTGCTGCCTCTTCCCGGCTCTCCATCCCACATCGCTTGTCCCGCAGGGAGGGGGGAGGCTCAGGGACGCGGTGCCTGCGGCAGGACAGGATCAAATCCCAATGTTCTCCACCCATGGAGGCCAAATCCTGCTCCTGCCCAGGCCCCACTGGAGATCTGGGGGGATAAACCCCCCCACAACACCGGTGCTGCTGCCCCAATTCCCCGTTCCCTCTCCCCTTCCCAAGGTGATAAGAAGGCCGATGGCCAAGCCCCCCCTGATTCCACTGCCAAGAAGGAGCCACCAGCGGTGGTGAATGGGAAGGACGAAGAGCAAAGCACTGAGGAAAACCTTGGAAAAGGGGGGACAGACCGGACAACCACCAACGCTGACCAGGACGCCCGCAAGGAGAAGGAAACAGTGACCAGCAACCCCGTGTCCCCTGACGGTTCACCCTCCAAATCACCCTCCAAAAAGAAGAAGAAATTCCGGACCCCATCTTTCCTGAAAAAAGGCAAAAAGAAGGAAAAGATTGAATCCTGAGTGTCCCAAGGCCCAGCGCGTGGCCATCCCCGGGATCTCCAGGCTGGGAGCACCGGGGCGGGGCAGCTCCTGCCTCGTGCGTCTGGCCGAGGCGCGGCCCAAAACCCCCGGAATCCGCCTGTTTTCTGGGCCCTCCTGGCACAAGGCACCTCGTCCCCCTTGTCACCCGCCTCTGGAGGCGGTCACCGAGCTTAGAGAGACTGAGGTCCCCATCTGGGGAAATTCCCGCTGCATCTCCCTCCCCCCTTTCCCTCCTGGGCTCCAGCCCCTTCCCACCGTGGGCCAAGGGTTGAATTTTCTCCACCAGAGCCCAGATCCGCTTGATTTGAGGAAGAAAAGGGTGTTTTGTGGTTATTTTCTTCACCTTCTGTTTCAAGCTCTGCTGGAATGGCGCTGGCTTCATCCCCAGGGAAAACTCCATCGCTTCACCAGGAGAACAGGATCGAGCTGAAGGGAGGGGATTGCTTTTCCTGAAGGAGAAGCTGAAGTTTTTCCTTCTTGGACTGTAATCTTCCTCTCCTTGGGCTGAAGAACCACTTCATCCCCTCCTCCTGGCACTCCCATCCCGTCTTCCCCACCCAAGGAAGAGCAGCAGGGTTTCCCACCACTGGAAAAGCCCCCACCTCACTGCACGACCTGCACCTGGGAAAATAGGGGAAAAAAACCTCTGGGAATTGTCTGTGTTATTTAAAACTGAGCAAAACTCACTCACTAAGTGCTACTTCGGGATGAACACACGCTGCCAATTCCCACCGGCCTCCGCTCACAGCGACCCCGTCCACGCCGGATCCCTGCTTTTCCCAGCTCTGGATTCCCAGCACAAGTTCAGTCCTTCCTGGCGTTCCCTTCCCTCCCAGCGTTACAACCTCCTGGCCAAGCCCTTCCCGGGAAGAGCCCCAGCCGTGCCAATGCTCCCCACAGCCACTCCAGCGCTGGGATTTGGGGAGAATCCGACGGGATCAGCCTCCCCATCCTCCCGAATTCCTGGGGTGCTCGCCCTGAGCCTTCCTGCAGCCTTGGAGTCCTGCCCAGGAGCTCTGGGATGCCCCAGAACGCCCTGTTTGGGGTTTCCTCACCCCAGCAGGGTTTTCCCATGTGCCATCACTGTGGTTTCAAACCTTTTCATTGCTGTGAGACAGCTCCTGGGGCTTGGATCCCCTCTGGAAGAGCAGGAAACCCAAGGAATGGGGGGGTGCAGGAACGAGCAGAGTCACCCCCAGACAGGGATCTGGCCAGAGCCCCATGGCCAACCTGAGCCTGGATTTTGGGAGGAGCCTTTGCCCTGCCCAGTGTCCCCCCACAGGTCCCCATCCCACTCTCCTGCAGGATGGGGGGCACCGAGGGGACACTGAGAGCCCCTGAACCCCCTCCGCACCCCTAGCCCTGGCACCAGGGGGGCTGTTCCTCACTGCCACTGATTTTAAGGCTCTTTGACACCATTTTTGTCCCTGGGCCTGAGTGACCCAGGGCAGCAGAGCCTGCAGAGACAACTCTGTCACCTCCCCGGGGTAGCACTGTCACACCTGGGGGGAATTCCTGAATGACAGCACTGCCACTCCCCCCAGCCCAACCCGGGGGCTCCACCGGGGATTTTGTCATCCCTTTGTTCCTGAAGGTCTGTCCCCAGGGCCTTTGTCACCCCTTTTTCCAAGGGACACTGGCTTTGCAGAGGACATGGGGATTGATTTCCCCCTCCACGAAATTCGGGGAGTTTCAGGTAGAAAGGGACCCAGTGTCCCAGCAGGGACGAAGGCTCCAGTGCCACCATCATCACCATGATCCTGGCTGCAGAGCTGGAGGGAAACAGAGCCCAGATCACATCCCGGGACCACCCTGCGGGTAATTCCCCCACGCTGCCTCCCCCTGCCCTCGCTCCAGCACGGCTCAGGGTGGGGGTCTCTCAGGGGAACGCAGGGAGGGGGCAAATTCCGATCCGGGGCCTCCACATCCGCACCGCCGCTGGAAAACAGGCTGATCCCATCTTGGCAGCGGGGAAGGGCGAGTCCGGCTGGAGTCAGCACTGCTCCTCTCACCTGGGGCTGCCCAGGAGCTGTGGGGGTGTGGAACCCCACGAATGCCGCCGGGAGGGCCCCGGGCTGTGGCATGTCTGTCCCCGCGTGTGACAATCGCGGCCGGGAGCGCGCGGAACGCCGGTGTAAATAAACCCCGTGTTTGGCACCCGGCAGCGCCTGCAGACTGCGGGGCGAGGGATGGGGATGGAGAATGTGGGAAGGGGATGGGACGGGGGTGATGAAGATGGGGTGGAGCTGACGGTGGGATGGGAATGGGGCTGGGACGGGGGCGGAGGTGGAAATGGGACGGGGATGGGGCTCAGGATGAGGACGGGATGGTGCCACGGTTGAGGAATGGCACTGCCCGGTCCCGTGCCCGGGCTGAGCCGTCCCGGAGCCGCCGGCACTGCGTGTTCGGACACGGGGAAGGCTCCAGCAGCTCCTGAGGGCCTGAACCCCCCTGCCCAACCCAGGCACAGCCGCGTTCGGACTCCGCGCCCGCCGGCCTGAACCCGGGCTCCGAGCAGAGCGTGGGGCTGGGGCTGGGGCCGGGGCTGGGGCTGGAGCCGGGGCTGGGGCCGGGGCTCGGGCAGGGCCGGGCCGGGGCTGGGGCTGGAGCCGGGGCAGGGCCCGGCTGGGGCAGGGCCGGGGCTGGAGCCGGGGCAGGGCTGGGGCCGGGGCTGGAGCCGGGGCAGTGCCGGGCCGGGCCGGGCGGAGCGCAGCGCTGCAGGCCGGCAGCAGCAGGCGGAGAGCGCCGCCCGTTCCGCCTTCCTGCCCGCCCCTTCCTGCCCTCCCCTACCGTCCCCTTCCTGCCGGGCCTCCCCTCGCTCTCCGGGCCGGGCGGGCTCCGGGCCGGGCGTTCCCATGCGGTTCTGATCGGCGCCGCCGGCTCTGCCCCCAGCCCCGGCCCCGCTCCGGGCCCGCGGGAGCCGCAGCGCGGGGCTGAGGGCCGGCCATGGGCCGCAGCCGCTCCCGGTCACCGCCGCGGCGGGGTGAGGGGGCACCGGGGCACCGGGGGCACCCGGGGAGGGACGGGGGAGCCCCGGGGACGGGCCGGGGGGATGCGGGTGCAAGGGCCGGGCCGCGGGAGCCCCTCCAGGGCGGGGTCGGCGGGGAGGCCCCGGTTCCTCGCTCTGGGGAGAGCAGAGACCCCCTCCCTCCTTATCCTCATCCTCTTCTTCCTCCTCATCCTCCTTTTCCTTCTCTGCTCCTGCTCCTCTTCCTCTTTCTTTTCTTTTTCCTCCTCTTCTCCCTCTCCGCATCCTCACCTTCTTCTCCGCTCCTCCTTTTCCTCTCCTCCCCCTCGCCTCCTCGCACCCCTCTCCTCCTTCCTCAGGTTTTTGGGGACCATCTCCCTGTAGCTGCAGCTCCCCTGTCCTGGCCGATCCCCCCCGGGTGATTCCCCCCGCTCCCGGAGCTTTTTCCTGCCGCTCTTTCTCTCCCGGGCGGGCTCCCTGAGCCCTGCCCTGGCCGGAGGGCTCCGCTCGGGGCTGGGCTTTCCGTGGGATTTCCCTGGGCAGCAGCAGTGTCCCTTCCCCGGGCAGAGCGCCGGCGCTCGCGCTCCGCGTCCCGCGACAGGGACCGGCGGCGGCGGGAGCGATCGCGGTCCCGGGACAGGGACAGGAGGAGGAGCCGGTCCCGCTCCCCGCACCGGAGACGATCCAGGTGAGGGCAGAGACGTCCAGGTGAGGGTGGGGACTGTCCAGAGAGACATCCACGTGAGGGCAGGGATGATGCAGGTGATGGCAGGGACGTTCAGGTGAGAGTAGGGTTGATCCAGGTGATGGCAGAGACACCCAGGTGAAGGCAGGGATGATGCAGGTGAGGGCAGAGACTCCAGCGAGGGGTGGGGACAGCTGGGTGAGGGCACCCTGAGTGCCCCGGGGACAGCGGGAGCTCCAGGTGAGAATTCCAGGTGGGAATTGCAGCCCCTCCTCGTGTCCCCCAGCAGGTCCCCACGCCGGCACCGCTCCAGCTCCTCGTCCCCAGCACGGCCCAAGGAGCGCCGGGATGAGGAGAAGAAGGAGCTCAAGGACTCCAAGAAGGAGCGGCAGATCACAGGTGAGGGGGGGTTTCCTTCTGGGGACACTCCCAGGTGCCCTGTGGGGCTGGGGGACACCCAGGTTTTTGGGAATCCCAGCACCTGTGTTTGCTCAATCCCTGATTTTCTCCCCTCAGAGGAGGATCTGCAGGGCAAGACAGAGGAGGAGATCGAGATGATGAAGATGATGGGCTTTGCCTCCTTCGATACCACCAAGGTGAGCGCGGGCCCAAGGCCGCTCCTGGGGCTCTGCGGCGTCACCTGCCCTGCTCGGGGATAATCCATGGGCTTTTGGGACGTTTCTCCTCAGGGGAAGAAGGTGGATGGCGCTGCCAATGCCTACGCCATCAACGTGTCCCAGAAGAGGAAGTACAGGTGTGTCCCTCCTTTTTTGGGGTAGAAAGAGGATTGTTTTGTGAGGTAACTGCAGCCTCACGGCAATCCGGCTTCCAGACCCTGGGAAAACGGGAATTTTCTGAGGTTTAGAGCTCTCCAGGTGCCCCTGGGAACGGAGAAATGAGGGGTGAGGAGCACGTTAGGAGCAGGTGGGATGTGCCCAGTGGGGCCTGAACAGGATTGGAGCAGCAGGAAGCATGGATGTTCACCTGGTTTATTCCCAAAAAACACCCAGTTTGTCAATTCTGCTCCATTCCTGATGGGAACCTGGGGGCAGAGCCAGGCAGTGCTGGTGGGGTCCCCACACAGCCTCTCTGGGAGCCCTTTTTTGGTCAAATCCCTGGGGAATTGGGTTCCCTGTGGCCACTGAGAGCCCGGTTCCCAGCCTCCCCGGGTGTTTCTGTCCCGATTTCCCTGGATGTGGGGCTGACCCTGGCTCCATCCTCACCCAGGCAGTACATGAACAGAAAAGGAGGATTCAACAGGCCCCTGGATTTCATCGCCTGACCCTGGGGCACGACTCCCACCACGGAAGGATTTTGCTTCCCTGCACTCTCCTGGGTGGCTCCGGTGCTGGATTCCAGTGGGATTTGGGTCATTCCCAACAAATCCCACAGCCAGGGCCACCACGACTTTCCGTTTCCCAGGTGTTTGTTAGTAATTTTTTTACAACAAAGGTTGGTTTCTGGCTGGGATTTTGCTGTGTTTTCCCGTGTTTTTGGTTTGTTTCCCTGTTAATAAAACCCCAGATGTATTTTTTCCGTGAATTTTTATCATTCAGAGTTGCCTCACACAAATCCTTGGGATTGACAGAAGCCGTCTCAGTCCTGTGGGGCTCTGTTTGAGCCCTGGGCTGATGAAAGGTGCGGGGGCTCTCCCCCAGTGATCAGTGTGGGGCTGTGGGGCCCCCATCACCTTCCCCCCGGGGGGCTGTGGGATCTGGGGTGCTCCCAGTTTAGGGGGGGCTTTGGGAGCTCTGAGCGCTGCCCAGGGTGGGAGTGCCCTCTCTGGGGGCGCTTCCTGATTTGGGGGGGTCCAAGGTGCTCCTGCAGTGGCACCTGCCCGGGGCTGTCCCTGCCCAGGGAGGGGGGGCAGCCTGGGGCTCTCAGCCCTGGAGCAGGGGGTGCAGCAGGGGAGCCCCTGCCCTGGAGGGTCCCTGTCCCTGGGATGTGGCACATTCCCGGGGGCTCTGTCCCCATTCCAGGGATCCCTGTCCCGGGGTCCCTGTCCCTGTCCCGGGGTCCCTGTCCCGGTGTCCCTGTCCCTGTCCCAGTGTCCCTGTCCCGGTGTCCCGGGGTCCCTATCCCGGTGTCCCTGTCCCCATCCCGGGGTCCCTGTCCCCATTCCTGGGGTCCCTCTCGGTGTCCCTGTCCCGGGGTCCCTGTCCCTCTCTCGGGGTCCCTCTCTCGGTGTCCCTGTCCCTGTCCCGGTGTCCCTGTCCCTGTCCCGGTGTCCCTATCCCGGTGTCCCTGTCCCTGTCCCGGTGTCCCTGTCCCTGTCCCGGGGTCCCTGTCCCCATTCCCGGTGTCCCTATCCCGGTGTCCCTGTCCCATTCCCGGTGTCCCTATCCTGGTGTCCCTGTCCCTGTCCCGGGGTCCCTGTCCCCATTCCCGGCTCTGTCGCCCCGCCCCCTGCCCCGTTCTGCCTCGCCATTGGCTGGGCGGCAGGAAGTGAGTCAGGCCGCTCGCGCGGCCGGCGGGGCGGGGCCGGCGCTGTGGGCGGGGCGTTGAGGGAGGGTCGGGCCAATGGCAGGAGGGCGGGGCGCTCCCGTCCAATGGCAGCGGGCGGGGGGCGGGGCCTCGGGCGCGGCCACGCTCCGTGTCCGCCGCTCGTGGAGCCGCTGGGCGGGGCCGCCCCCTGGCCGTCCAATGGGCGGCGGCGCGGGGCGGGGCCCGGGGCGGGCCCGGCCAATGGGCGGCGTTGGGGGCGTGTCGCGCGCGGGGTCTGGCGGAGCGGCGCTCGGGGCGGGCAGAGGCCGCCGCTCCCCCCTCGGCGCCGGTCGCGGTCCGGGCCGCGCCATGGCCGCCCCCCGCCTCGGCATCCAGATGCTGCTGGAGGCCGCCGAGTTCCTGGAGCGGCGGGAGCGAGGTACCGCCCGCGCCCCGCCCGGTGCCGCCGGTGCCGCCGGCCGGGCCCCGCGGTGACCCGCGCCCGCCGTTGTGTCTCCGCAGAAGCCGAGCACGGTTACGCCTCGCTGCGGCCCGGCGGCAAGGACGGCGAGGCCCCGCGGCGCCGCGCCAAGGCCCGCAGGAGCGGCGGCGGCGGCAGGTGACGGCGGCACCGGGCGGGGCGGGAGGGGAGGGCCCGGCTCCGAGCGGCCGGGCTCGGTGAGGCCCCTGCTCCCGGGCCTCTGGCCGGGCTCGGTGAGGCCCCCCCGGTCCCCGGGCTCTGCTGGTGCCCCGCTGTCACCGGGTGTGTGACAGGGCCGGGGACCCTCCTGGGGTGGCGCTGCTCGGTCTCTGCTGAGCTCCCTCTGTGTCCAGGTGTGTGACGGCCCGGGGGCTCCTGTCACCGGGCCTGGGGCCGGGCCGGGGTGACTCCCTGGTCCCCGGGCTCTGGTAGGGTCCCCCGCCGTCACTGGGGGTGTCACACGGCCGGGAGCGCCCTCCTGTCCCCAGGTGTTCGGGGTACAGGGAGGTCCCCCTGTCACCGGGTGTGTGGCAGCACGGGGGGACGCTCCTGTCATCAGGTGACCCGGCTCAGTGAGGTCCTGTTGTCACTGGGTGTGTGACAGGACTGGGTGGGGCTCTGCTGTCACCAAAGTCCTCCTGTCACCGGGTGTGACACCGTGGGTGGGACCTTTCTGTCCCTGGGTGACCGGCTGTCACAGGGCCCTGGCAGGGCTGGGGGGACCCTCCTGTCACCTCCTTAAATACCCACCCTGAAACCCAGCCAGAGCCTCCCCCTGGCCTGTTCCTCCCCCTTATTCCTCGCTGATTTTAAACCGTAAACCACCTTTCCTCCAGGCTCCAAGCACCCACACTGAATTCCAGGAGCAAACCCCACCCTGGGGGCTTCATCCCAGCACTTTAACAATCCTAGAGTCGCTCGGACCCTCGTGGCAGGGAGCCCTCGGCTGCTGTTGGGAAGGGCTGGCTCCGGGAGGCTGCGAGGGGCTGCGGGTCCATCCTGAGCCGTCCCCGTGGTGCCAGGGAGGAGCCGGGCCCCGATGGCACCGCAGCTGTCGCTGCTTTCCTGCTCGGGAGCGATCCCGGCTGGCGACGCTGCGGCGGCCGACCTTTGGCAGTGCCGGAACAGCCGCTCCCGGCTCTGCCCCGGCTCCGCCGCTCCCGGCTCTGCCCCGGCTCTGCCCCGGCTCCGCTGCTCCCGGCTCTGCCCCGGCTCTGCCCCGGCTCCGCTGCTCCCGGCTCTGCCCCGGCTCTGCCGCTCCCGGCTCTGCCCCGGCTCCGCCGCTCCCGGCTCTGCCCCGGCTCCGCTGCTCCCGGCTCTGCCCCGGCTCTGCCGCTCCCGGCTCTGCCCGCTCCCGGCTCTGCCCCGGCTCTGCCCGTTCCCGGCTCTGCCGCTCCCGGCTCTGCCGCTCCCGGCTCTGCCCCGGCTCTGCCCGCTCCCGGCTCTGCCCGCTCCCGGCTCTGCCCGCTCCCGGCTCTGCCCCGGCTCTGCCCGTTCCCGGCTCTGCCGCTCCCGGCTCTGCCGCTCCCGGCTCTGCCTCGGCTCTGCCGCTCCCGGCTCTGCCGCTCCCGGCTCTGCCCCGGCTCTGCCCCGGCTCTGCCCGCTCCCGGCTCTGCCGCTCCCGGCTCTGCCCGGGTGCGATTCCCGCAGCGCCCCGGGGCCAGGGCGGCTCCCAGGCGCCCTTTCCGGGCTGTCGGGAGCCCCTCCAGGGGCAGCTGAGGCTGCTGGGCTCGAATCCAGCAGGCTCCAGGTGAACCCGGGGGTTTGTCCTGCCTTGACACGCTTCGGGTTTCCTTCTCGGGATGTTTTGTTTGCTTTGGGACAATCTGTTATGGTTTTCAGGAATAAAAAACACTCCGAAGGGAAAAGGGATCAGCTGAAGTTTAAGCTGGTGGGAATCACAATCAGTGACTCTGTGGGCACGAGATCACTCCAGAGAGGATGTGGGAGCTCCACCTGCCCTGGGGTGAAGCTGCCGTCCCCTCTGCCCCTGTTTATTTCATCCAAAATTAAAATCCATCCATTAATTTACCTTTTTTCCAAATACTGGTGATGGTGAATGCAAGTCCAGAAGAGAAATCAACCTTTGCAGGAAGGATCCAGACAGGAGAGAGGATGGATTTGTGATTAATGATTGTGAAGGTGATGGGAGCTTCACCCCTGTCTGTGCCAGTGCTTGGGAAGGGTTTGGATCATTTAGGATCAAGGGAAAACTCGAGGCATCAGCCCATGGTAAAGGGCTGGGTGTGAAACACATGGATTCATCCAGGGAAAAATTCAATGGAGCCAAAGAGCTGAGCCCTTCCATTGTGCCAGGATAATCCCATTGAGGGGGAAGTGTCTCTGCTGGGATAGAACATTTCTGGGAAATGAGGCCCAGAAAGCCACAGAGCCACTGGAGCAGGTGATCCACCAGGAAATGCTGCTGGAAAAGCAAAGGAGACCTCAGAGAGCATTTTCCACTGCTGTGGGGGTGGCATCCCTTGTTTTCCCTGTGGTCCATCCCTCGTTTTCCCTTCAGTGACATCCCTTGTTTTTCCAGCACTCCCAGATCCTGGGGGGCCATCCCAGTAGAAATCCTCACCCAAACAGCCTCTGGGTTATTCCCACATTTATGTTTTCAGGCATGTGGCATTTTCCCAAAACTGGAGTGGAGCTTCTGGAGGCCTCTGGGGGTCTTGGGAAGGGGGGCAGGGAAGAGGCTCCCCCTGAGCACCATTCCTGGGAGCAGGAGCAGAGTGGCCTCCTGGCTTGTGTTTTCCACCTTTTCCCAGCTCCATGGAAATTGGGAGTTTCAGGGGGATTTCTCATGGATTTAATGTGTCAGTGGCACGCTCAGGGTCTGTGCTGTTGGACACAGAGAAGGCTTTTTCCACCTTGTGTTCCTGGCAGGTCGAGGGACAGGGATGAGCTGTTGATCCCAATCCCAGCTCTAAAACTGGAATCCCTGGATTAAAATCCCCTTTTATGGCTTTCCTGACCCTTTTATTCCCATTTATCTGGCGGTTCCTGCGTCTGCATCCCACCATTCACCATCCCTGGGTGTGGAGCTCTGGAAGCCCCCCAGGTTTGCAGCTTTTCCAGGGAGCCTTTGCTAATTCCCACATGTTAATCCCAGCTGTTAATCCCTAATCAGCCAGAGGAATTAATAACTTCTTCCTTCTTTTCCAGGTCGACACACAATGAGATGGAAAAGAACAGGTGAGTGCCAGAGGGCTCTCAGGAGCTGGGCTTTTCCAGGGGCATTCTGCCTGACATGGGTTGAGAGGGGGAGTGCGAGGGAAGGAATGGGATAAAGGACACCCAGGATTGAAGCATTCCCTGTCCTTGGTTGTTGGGAATGATATCCATCTCCACAGCCAGCTCTGCGTCTTCAGGAAAATCATCTTTTCACAGGCTCATCTTTGAGCCAGTTGGAGTTTGGGATTTATCCTGAGTAAATCCCACTTTTTTTGCCTGCGTTGTCATCCCGAGGTCCTTTGGGTGAGGAAATCCCAGTTCACTCCCAGCATATCCCAAACAAGACCAGCAGGTCGTTGCAAAATCCCTTTGGGATCGGGCGGTTCAGGGATGGGTGTCACAACCCATTCCCAAGGATCTGACCTACATGTTGGGATCGGAGGAGTGGACACAGGAAACTGGGATGTGCTGGGAGCATCCCTGCTTTCAGCACCAGGAGGGATTTCCTCGGGAGCTGGAGTTTCTCTCCAGCATTAACATCCTGCCTGTTAATGCAGAGAAAACCCAGGTGTGACAGGAAGAGGGAGGATTCCTGCAGCACCATCCGTGCTCCTGCAGGGATCTGGGGTTTTTGTATCCAAAACCACCCTGTTCCTACTGGAAATAGGGAGACTCAGCACTGCCAAGGGATTTGCAGCTGGGTGTCAGCTGTCAGCAGGAACCAAGCAGCACTCCTGAGATGGAACCTTTCTGGGAAGAGAAGGACCAAAAGTGGATCTTCTCACCCAAGGTTCCGAGGTCATTGGCATCTCCTTGCCTGGGATCATCCCAACAGCCCGGGATGCCAGCAGGGTTTATCCATGAGGTTTTTCCAGGGCACCCTTTTGCCTGGCTGCAGTTTTCTCCCAGTTCCTGGGAGCCCGTGCAGGCTGGGCAGGCTCCTGGTGGGGTTTAGCTCCCGGCACCGCATTTTCCCGCAGCGCTGGGGTGGGAATGCCGTGCGGGAAGCTGACCCGGCTGTGCTCCCGTTGCAGGCGTGCCCAGCTGCGGCTGTGCCTGGAGAGGCTGAAGGGGCTGGTGCCACTGGGGGCGGCGGCCGGGCGGCACACGACGCTCAGCCTCCTCACCAGGGCCCGGCTGCACATCCAGGTGAGCCGGGACCCGGGGTCCGGCACCGGGATCGGCTCCGGGAGCAGCATCCGGCACAGGGCAGGGGCTGCGAGGCTGCTGGGTTGGGCTGGGATGACTGGGAGAGCGCTGGGATCGTGATGGGATAATGAGGGGAGGAGTGGAATGGGGCTGGGGGTAACTGGGGGAGTGCTGAATTGGACTGGGATAACTGGGAGAGTTGGAATCCACACGGCTCCACATCCCAAGAAGATGGGATGAAGACGGGAATCCCTGGGAGCCGGCGGTGGCTGCTCCAGGGAGGTTCGGGCCGGGAACGCCGGGCGGTTCCGAGGGAGCTCAGGGTGTGCCCCGTGTCCCGTGTCGCCCCCGCAGAAGCTGGAGGACCAGGAGCGCCGGGCCCTGCACCAGATCGAGCAGCTGCAGCGGGAGCAGCGGCACCTGCAGCGGCAGCTGGAAAAGCTGGGCATGGAGCGGGTCAGGATAGACAGCATCGGCTCCAGCCTTTCCTCCGAGCGCTCCGACTCGGACCGAGGTGAGAGCCCGCGCTGGGGCACGGCCGGCGGGAGGTGCGGCCGTGCTGGGAGCCCAACCGTTCCCATTCCTCCGGCAGAAGAGATGGATGTGGATGTGGAGAGCACGGACGACCTCCCGGCCGACCTGGACTGGAGCAGCAGCAGCCCCAGCGACTCGGACGAGCGCGGCAGCCTCCAGAGCCTGGGCAGCGACGAGGGGTACTCCAGCTCCGGCGGGACCCGGGCCAAGCTGGCGAGCGGCCGCAAGCTTCCTGTCGGGATTTAGGAAGTGCTTCCGATCGCCGCCGTTCCCGTGGGATCCCGTTAGCCAGCACCGACCCTCCAGCATTCCCTGCACGGAAACACCGGAGCGTGCCGCTGCTCCCGGGGCTCCGGCTGCCCCCGCGGCCTCTCCCGGCCGCGTCTCCTCTGCCAGGCCCCTACATTCCAGCCACGCCCGAAGCGCCCGGGAATGTCCTGGCAATAACAGCGACCTCGAGAGCCTTCCCTGGGTTCTTTCCCAGGCTGTCACTGCCCGGTATTCCCGACCTTCTCTGCATTTGGGTGGCGACATCGCGTTCCCGGTCCTCAGGACCCGAAGAGCTGAGTTTTTGGGAGCAGATCCGAAGAGAGACCCGGCCCTTTTTGTGGAGTTTCCGTCCGGGACAGAGCGGAGCCGGGCTGGGAACACGAAGCGTTTCGGGCACAGGGATCAGCCTCAGTCGGGGCTTCCTTCCCCCGACTCTAAATATTCAGGGACACCCCATCCCAGCCCTCCCTCATCCCGGAGCATTCCTGGCGTGGGGAACAGCGCTCCGGGGGCTCAGAGCCACCCTCACCCCTCGGGCCGGCCGCCTTCGGGCTGGGAAGTTTCTGCCCCTCCCTAGACCCAAATGGGACATCCACCTCCCGTGGCACGGCATTCCAGACTCCTGGAATTCCCTTTCCACGCTTCTACTCTCGGGGACAATTTTTTCTACCTCGGAGGGAGCCCACGGACTCTCTCCACCCCTTCAGCACAAAGATGATGCCTCTGCTCAGCAATAACCCCGCGGGACTCCCCGGATCGCCTCCACCCATCCGGGATTTTTCCAGGCTCGTGGAGGATTCCAGGAGGCACCACAGGGAGGGAAGGCCCGGCGGGCAGGGGTCCCGAGCCGGAGCCCCCCTGGGCTGTCCGTGGTGTGGGATTAAAATCCCGTGGTGTGGATTCGTTTCCCGATGCACTGGAGGGAGCGTCCCCACCACTTCCTGCTTTTAGAGATGCTCTGGGAATGTTGGCACGTGGAGAGCTCTGCTTCCAACACCTTCCTTTTCCCCTCGAGCTGGTCCAAGGGCTTTTCCAGCCCCATGGAGCCGGCCAGGCCCTGGTGAGGGCTTTTCCCGGCGCTGGGATACAAAGCTGGCTCTGTTCAGGAAACACAGGTGCTGAAAGGCATCAGGATGTTCCGTGGAGTGCAAGGGGATGAGCAGCAGGAGACCCCAGTGCTTTTTCCTTTCCTTTGTCCTTTCCCCTTTTCCTTTTTACTTTCATTTTCCTTTCCTCCTTACTCCTTTCCTCTTTTCCTTTTCTTGTTTCCCTGTTCTCCTTTCCTTTTTCCTTCCTCCTTTTCTCCTTCCTCCCCTTCTTTTTTCCTCTTCTGTTCCCCTTTCCCCCTTTCTCCTTTTCCCCTTTTTCCTTTCCTTTCCAACACCCCAATCCCATTCCCGGCTCACTTGGGGAAGTGGGAAGCTGCCCACAGCCCCCACAAGTTGCCCAAATCCCCCAGATTCTGGCTCTTTTTCCATGTGCTGGCTCCTAAGAGGGAAAAAACCCCAAACCACGAGGAATTTTCCTTTAAAGCTGCTGGAATTTGCCCCCCTCTGGCACTGCCACAGACCACGGGCACCTGAGCTCAACCCCCTGCACCGTCAAAAAGAGGGAAAAAAAGGCAAAAAAATGGAAAACACCAAGAAGAAGAGGAATATCAGCCCCTGGGGGCCGGTGGCTCAGGTGGGTGTTGCCTTCACCTGGGGAATCCCAGTGGAACCCTCTGGGCAGGTGATTCCCAGCGTTGGGAAGGCCCTTCCAGAGGTACCAAGCATTGATTTTTGGTTGGTTTAGGACACTGTGAAGGTTTGGCCTCAGCTCAAGTGAGGGGTTTTGGCAGGTTTGTGCCTTTTTGAGTTCCCAGCGCCTTTTTTTTCCCTTTTTTTCCTTCCTATCCCAGGCTGCCCCTTCCCAGCCCTTTGCACTGTCGGGCTGTGCTCCGGGAGCCCCAGCACGCTGCACTAACCCGGAACCCCCGGGTCCCCCTTGGTGGTGCCAGCCTTTTCCTGGAATTCACTGATCCACCAGCATTCCTACGAAATAAGCTGCAGGAAGGACTTTTTTATAGGTTGTGACAAAAATCCAGGGAGTGGGGGGAGTCGGATCGGGGCGTGGATGGGTGGGAATCCAAAGCACCCAATTTTGGGCTGTTTTTCCTTTCTTTTCCCTCATGGAAGGCAGATCCCACACCGCCAGCTCCCGGGAAGCACCAAAATGTTCGTTTCATCCTTAATTTTTCCAGTGGAACCATCCCGTCTCCACTCGACCTTTCCTTTATTATTCTTTGGGACACCTCTTATTTGTGCTTTTCTGTCATTTTTTCTGTTCCTTTTGCTTCCCAAGAAGTGGACCCACCCCAGCCTCGGCTCCCCTGGGCAGTCAGGAGCGGACTGGGATCCCATTTCCAGCCGTTCCTGCTGTAAATATTCCCTTGTTGGGCCGAATCCCACGTCAAAAGCCAATAGAATGGTGCTTTTTTTTTTTTTAGGAATTGCGTGTTTTAGGAGATCTTTGCTGTGTCCATGGATATTTCTGTCTTGTTTGATTGTTAGGAAATAAATTATTTCGTTACGAAAGAGCTGGAATTGCTGCGAGAAGGGCGTGGGCACGGTGAGGATGGGGATTCCCATCGTGTGGGGAGCTGTGGAGGGGGCCAAGGTCCCCCCGAGCCTCCTTCTGTCCAGGCTGAGCCCCTTTCCCTCAGCCACGTCCCCATCCCTGAGCTCCCCAGTTGCTTTTTCCCAGCAATTCCCAGGCCAGGCTGGGGCTCTGTCCCTTGTCCTCTCCCTGGGCTGTGCCGGGGTCACCCCTGGCCAGGGGGACACCCCTGGACTGGCCAGAGCAAACCCACCGCAGGCCCTGTCCCCAGAGCTGCCCAAAGGGGACACAGGAGGTCTGGGTGGCACTGGGACCTGGGGCACAGGGCGTGGCACAGGCGTTTGGGGCACACTCGGTGACATGGGGGACACAGGGGACGGCAGAAGGACGTGGGGTGCACTGGGGGACAGGGCAGCCCGAGGGGTGAGGGTGGCACAGGGGGTGGCACACAGGGTGACAGGGGGCACAGGGCGGGGCTGTGCCACCCTGGGGCCATTCCCGGTGCCTCACCTGGGCCAGGTGCTCTCCACCCCCCCCGGGGGGGCCCCGCCCTCCGGCCGCGCCCACTCTGAGGGCCCTTGAGAGGGGTCAAGGGGGTGACCAGGGAGGGACATGCCGGGAACAGGAGCGGGGGGGAAGGGGGACAGGGGCCACACTCGGGGGGTGGCCAGGCACAGGGCCGGGGGCATGGGCAGGACATTGGGGGACTTTGGGGACCGTGGGGGACGTGGGAATGTGGCACGTGAGCAGGAGGGGACAGAGGGGGACACACTGATATGGGAGAGGGGACATGAGAACATGGGGGGACATGGGGACATTAGGGAATGGGGAATGTGGAGACATGGAGACCCCAGTGTGAACCCCATGGGAACATGGGGACAGCAATGGGGACTCAGTGGGGACATGGGGACATTAAAAGGGATCCCTGCAGGGGACATGGGGACATTAAAAGGGATCCCTGCAGGGGACATGGGGCCCTTGAATGGGGACCCCAATGAGGACGTGGCTGTGGGGACACAGGGGCACAGGGCCAGCAGCAGAGTGGCAGGGCAGGGGTGGCAGGTCCCACAGTGTCCCCATGGGTGTGACACACCTGTCCCCGAGCACTGGCACGGTCCCAGGGCCACATCCCCCCTGCGGGGCTATAAGAGGCCACGGGCTCAGCCCTGCCAGCACCGCCACAGCCCGGCCCTGTCCCCGTCCTCAGCCCTGTCCCACGCCATGGCCCTGGCTCTGCCATTGCTCCTCACCCTGCTCGGGACCACCCCAGGTAGGGCCCCTGCACCCCCAGCCTGGGGGCGCCCCCAGGGCTGAGTGCCCCCCTTAAGGACCCCGGGTGAAGTGACGGGGGCACAGACACCTGGATGCCCCCTGGGTGGGGGGCACGGGGGCCCTTGGGTGGGGGTCCAGACCCCTGGGACCCTCTTGGGGTCTCGGGCGAGGATGGGGTATTGGGGGGGCTCCCCCATGAGGGAGGGGTGGGGCAGGATGGGGAATCAGGGGGTGTCCCTTCCACCCGGGTCCCCCCATGGTGGAAGGAGTGGAGTTTTGGGGGTGGTGGGTGTTTTGGGGTGGGGTCACGGTGCCAGGGCCCCCCCGGGATGGGGTACTGGAGCATTGAGGGGGTGCCCCACACCCGGTCCCCCCAGGAGGGCTGCTGTTGGGATGGGGTGACTCGAGGGGGGTGTGTTGGGGGGTCCTGGATTGCCAGGTCCCCCTGGCCGGGTGCTGACAGTGGCCACAGGTTTGGGGGCTCCGGGGGGGGGCTGTGGGGTGCCCCCCTCTGCCCAGTGCCAGGACTGGGTGACGGCGCTGCGCTGTGGGGCCCTGGGGCGCTGCCCCCACCTCGCCCAGGGACATCCGGACGTGGTGAGAGACCCCCCGAGTCCCCATGGCTCCTCTGATGCTCCTCCACCCTCCCCTCTGTCCCTGTACCCGTTTGTCCCCAGAACTCCACAGGGCTCCCAGTACTCCCACCATGGTCCCACACCGACATGCCTGCACGCATCCCTTGGTCCCCATGTCCCCATTCCCCCATGTCCCAGTGTCCCACCTCCCAACATCCCTGTGCCATGACATCCCCATGTCCTCGTGCCCCCCATGTCCCTGCCCTCCTCAGTTGCCGTTCCCCAATGTCCCACATCCCTCTGTCCCTGTGTCCCCATGTCCCCAATCTCACATGTCACCGCTGTCCTCTCCTGCAGGACGTCTGTGCCATGTGCCAGGAGCTCGTGGACTTCCTCCACCAGGCCTCCAACCAATCGGCCACGCAGGTGCCCGCAGGGACAGGGGACAGGTGCCACTGTGGGTGTCCCCGTGGGTGTCCCTGTGGGTGCCCCTGTGGGTGTCACTGTGTGGGTGGCACTGGGAGCACAGGGCGAGGGGGTCTGGGGACAGCCCGGGGTGCTGGGGGCTTGGGGACACGCGGGTCACCCCGTGCTGCCCCACAGAAGCCCTGGCAGGTCTGTGCCACGCTGAGGCTGTGCCGCGGAGAGCCCGGGGGGGCACCCAGCAGCCACCTGCAGGTACGGGGACACAGGGACAGCGGGAGGGGGCGGCGGCCCCGTGGGCACCGGCACGGCCCCAGCACCGGGTGCGGTGTCCCCACAGCGTCCCCGTGTCCCCGCAGGGCCCCGGCGGGGCCGGGCTGTCCCCGGAGGCGCTGCCGCTGCCGCTGCCGCTGTGCTGGATGTGCCGCTCGCTGGTGGCCCGGGCTGAGGCCGCTGTCCCCGTGGGCTCGGTGGCCGCGGCGGTGGCCGGGCTGTGCCGGGCGCTGCCCCTGCCCCTGGCCGGGGCGTGCCAGTGCCTGGCCGAGCGCTACGCGGCCCTGGCGCTCGAGGGGCTGCTCGGCCGCCTGGGGCCCCGCCTGCTCTGCCGCCTGTTCCTCGCCTGCCGCAGCGGCGACAACTGGGACACCGAGGACATGGGGACGCTGCCACCGCCCTGGGTGCTGGAGGCCGTCGTGGTGCGGCTGGCGGGGTGTGTCAGTGAGGAGGTGAGGGGGGACGGGGGGACACGGGGGGGACACGAGGATGGCAGGGGGATGGTCCCCAGGAGGTGACAGGGCTGCACAGCACTGAGGGGACACGTCCGGGCATGTCATAGCCCCAGGGACACATCCCAGAGTGTCACAGTCCCCAGGAGCCACACCAGGGACACAAATGGTGGCGCAGCCCAAAGGGACACATCCTGGGGTGCCACAGTCCTTGGGGACACATCCTGGGGTGCCACAGTCCCACCACCCCTGGGTACACAGTGAGCTCCCCGGTGCCACCCTCCCTCAAGAGGACAGTGCCTGAGTTTGCAAGGCACAGCCCTGGGGGATGGGGGGTCCTGGGTGTGCCCCCACCCTCCGGGGGACCCCTGACCCCCTGTCCCTCCCACAGGACCCCAAGGGTGTTGGTGGCCCTGCACTGTCCCTCGCCCTGGGCCCCTGTGCCCTGGGCCCCACCTTCTGGTGCTCTGGCCCGGAGGCCGCCCGGCGCTGCCAGGTGAGTGGGGACAGGGGGGACACGGGGGGGCTGCCACCCCCTGCACCCCCAACTGACCCCTGTGCCCCTTGCAGGCCGTGCAGCACTGCCAGGAGCACATCTGGCTGTAGGGGGGCTCCAGGACCCCCCAAGCAGTGCCCAATAAAGCTTGGATGCAGCTCTGCCTCCGTGTTTTGGGGTGTTTTGGGGTGTGATGGGGGCTGGGGGGTCATGGGGTGCTGGGAGGTGTCACAGGAAGCAGCAGGAACCACACATCCCCCAAAACCAAAGAAAAGAAAAGGTGAAAATGAGTTACAAAAATAGTGAACAGCATTTACTGGGACACACACACCTCGAGGGGGGACTGGGGGTGTCCCCAGGAGTCTCTGGGTGTTCCCAGGGGAGCTTGGGGTGCTCCCAAAACAGTCACAGGGGGTGCCCCCAAAGGGGTCTCCGGGTACCCCTAGGGGGCTGTGGATACCCCCGGGGGGGAGCTGGGGGTGTCCCCAAGGGGGTCTCTGGGTGTCCCTAAGGGTCTCAGGCACCCTGTTGGTTGGTCTCATCCTCCTCGCGTCGCTTCCAGATCTGCAGCAGAGCAGGACGGGGTTGGAGGGGGGCAGGGAGACACTCAGGGGGCGTCAGGGGACATTCTGGGGGTGCCACGGCCCCCCTGTCCCCCCTCACCTGGATGTAGGCCTCGGACAGGGTGATCATCTGGGGCAGGATGTCGGTCACCTGCAGGTCCTGCAGCTCGTACCACTTCCCTGTGCCCTGCAGGAGGCGGGAGGGGACGGGGTGACCCAGGGGGGTCCCTGTGGCCCCCCAGCCCCCCGAGGAGGGGACACTCACGTGGTGCAGGACGTGGATGCGGTAGGAGCCCTCCGAGGGCTTGCCGTCGTGCACGATGTTGGCGATGAGGTCGTAGGTGGTGTGGGAGTGGGCGGCCTGCACCTCCTCGGACAGGTACTCGCGCAGGTCCACGTTCCTGGGGACCCCCGGACCCCCAAGGTGCTTCCAGTCCCTCCTGGACCATCCCAATCCCCCCGGTGCCCGCAACACCCCCTTACAGCCCCCTCCCAGATGTTACAGACACCCCCAAATGCCCAGAAACACCTTCAAAACCCCTTCTGGATGCCTGAAAACCACTGGAAGCTCTCCTGGATGCCCACGAAGCCCCCTCCAGATGCCCACATCCCACCCTAAATCCCTTCAAATCCCCAGACTTGGAATTATGCTAATTGGGGTAATTACAGTAAATGGGGTTTTTAGGGCAGATTTGGGGGTTTTGGGGTGGGTTTTGGGGTTTTCAGAGTGGACTGGGAGGGACTGGGCCTGGGCAATTTCCCCCAAAATTCCACTTCTCCTCCCAAATCCCTGGTTTTAACTGGAACCCCTGTTTTTAGCAGAAATCCCCATTTTTAACAGAAATCCCCATTTTTTCCCCCAGAGCAGATCCAGGGGCTCTGGACTGGGAGCAGGTGAAGATCCCCAGCACCTGCCAGGAGTTCACCGAGCGCTACCTGCGGCTCACCTGTGCTCCGGATCCAGCGATCATGAGTGACCCAGAAACCCCAAAATCCATCCCAAAAACATCCCTGATCTGGCTACTGTGAGGCCTGTGCCCATGAGTGACCCAAAAATAGCCAAAATTCACCCCAAAAACATCTCAAATACACTCCAAATCCACCCCAAAATCCCACCTGTGCTCCGGATCTGGCTACTGTGTGGCCTGTGCCCGTGACCCCAAAAACCCAGAGTTCACCCCAAAATCCACCCCAAAAATCCCACCTGTGCACCCAATCCGGCTACTGTGTGGCCAGTGCCAGTGAGTGACCCCAAAAATATACCAAATCCACCACAAAATTCCTTGCCCAGGTTCTTCCAAAGCCCCTCCAAGTGCTTCCAGAGCCTCACAGACGTTTACAACCCTCTCCACATGCTTCCAACCCCCCCAGATATCCCAAACGTCCTCTCAGGTGCCTTTAACCCCCCCAGGAGCTCCAAGGCCCCTGCCCAGGGCTCACGTGATGGGGAAGTTGACGATGGTGGGGTTCTTCTCCACGAAGAAGTTGTTCTTGGTGAAGCGTTTGATGCAGAAGATGAGGTAGGGGGGCAGGCGCGTCAGCTGGAACCGCTTCAGGAAGTTCTCCTTGTAGGTCTTGTACTCCTTCTCGGTGCTGCCGTTGAACTTGGCCAGGATGCTGAACAGGGGCACCTGGGGGATGATGAGCTGCTCCTTCTCGTCCTTGTAGAGCGGCGCCGTGGGCAGGTCCAGGGTCAGGTACAGGAAGGTGGACTCCACCATGCGCTCCTGGTACTCGCTGTTCTGCAGCAGCTGCGCCTTCTCCTCTGCCGGCTGTGGGGCACCCCGTGGGGACAGCCCGAGGGACACGGCAGTGTCACTGCATCCATCAGCCCCATGGGGACACCCCGAGGGACACGGCAGTGTCACTGGATCCATCAGCCCCATGGGGACAGCCCGAGGGACACGGCAGTGTCACTGCATCCATCAGCCCCATGGGGACAGCCCGAGGGACACGGCAGTGTCACTGGATCCATCAGCCCCCGTGGGGGCAGCCCGAGGGACACGGCAGTGTCACTGGATCCATCAGCCCCCGTGGGGGCAGCCCGAGGGACACGGCAGTGTCACTGCATCCATCAGCCCCCGTGGGGGCAGCCCGAGGGACACGGCAGTGTCACTGGATCCATCACCCCCCATGGGACACGGCAGTGTCACTGGATCCATCAGCCCCATGGGGACACCCCGAGGGACACGGCAGTGTCACTGGATCCATCACCCCCCATGGGACACGGCAGTGTCACTGGATCCATCAGCCCCATGGGACACGGCAGTGTCACTGGATCCATCAGCCCCATGGGACACGGCAGTGTCACTGGATCAATCACCCCCCATGGGACACGGCAGTGTCACTGGATCCATCACCCCCCATGGGACACGGCAGTGTCACTGGATCAATCACTCCCCATGGGACACGGCAGTGTCACTGGATCCATCACCCCCCATGGGACACGGCAGTGTCACTGGATCCATCAGCCCCCATGGGACACGGCAGTGTCACTGGATCCATCACCCCCCATGGGACACGGCAGTGTCACTGGATCCATCAGCCCCCATGGGACACGGCAGTGTCACTGGATCAATCACTCCCCATGGGACACGGCAGTGTCACTGGATCCATCAGCCCCCATGGGACACGGCAGTGTCACTGGATCAATCACTCCCCATGGGACACGGCAGTGTCACTGCATCCATCACCCCCCATGGGACACGGCAGTGTCACTGGATCAATCACTCCCCACGGGACACATCAGTGTCACTGGATCCATCAGCCCCCACTGGACCCAAGGTTCCCCAATGGACCCAACACCCCCAGTGGACACACCAGTCCCACCAGGGGTGTCCCCAACACTCCCCCACTGGACAATGACACCCATTTTTTTTTCCCTGCCACTCTCATTGTACCCCAGCTCCCCCCACCGGATCCCGCTGGACACTGACACCCCCCACTGCACCCCAACACCCCCCATTGCCCCCAGTCCCACCAGGTCAGGATGTGGCAGCTTCTTGGTGAAGATGCGCATGGAGCCCTGGAACACATCGGTGACAATGGCTGGGGGGACAAGGGGGGCTCAGTGGGGGGACAGTGGCCCCCGAGAGCCCCCCAGAACCTCCCCCCACCACTTACTCTTCTTCTTCCTCTTGGTGCCGCCCAGCGCCGCGTGCAGAGCGTTCAGGAACCAGGACAGGAACTCCACCCCATCCCCTGGAACAGCAGAGCTGGAGCTGAGCCCGGATCCTGCCCTGCCTCGCGAGCCCAGAGCCCCCAGACCCAGCTCTGCCCCCCCAAACCCAGCCCTGCACCCCAAATCCAGAGCCTCCCAGGAGGCCCCCAGCCCCGTGCCCCCAAAGCCCACCCTGCTTGGTGATCTGGAAGTTCTTCTTGCTGCAGAGCACCACGGCCTGCAGCATCTCGTGGGGGGACACGTGTGCCTTGAAGTTGCGTGGGTTCCAGAGCTTCCTCATGAGCTCCCCGAAGCGCTGCACCAGCAGGAACATGATGTCCCCGGGCGGGCGCTGGATGCGCCGGTAGTTCTCCTCCTCCAGGAAGTAATTCCGCAGGGGGGGCACGTTGGACAAGGCCTGGGGGCAGAGCAGGGGGGATTCAGCCCCGAGACCCGCCGAGGGGTGAGCTGGGAGGGTTCTGGGGCAGTTATGCAGAGCTGTGATGCCTGGGGGGAATCTCGGAACAGTGTGAGCTGGAAAGGGCCCGGAGGCGGGGCTGAGCCCTGCCAGCCCCACAGCGCGGTTCTGGGCAGGTTCCTCCCCGGAGGAGCCCGCACTCACCTGAAGCACGGCGTTGGCGTAGTCGTTGGCCTTGATGTTGTTGAGCCCCACGATGCCAGGCAGGTACGTGGTGCCATCGTAGGCCCGGGACAGCTTGGCCTGCTTGTCCAGGTGGGCGATGTGCTGGGCCGTGAAGGTGGGCTTGAGCACGTACTGTGGGGACAGGCACACCTGAGACTGGGGGACCCCACACCCGACACCTCAAACCTGGCCTCCCTCAGCACCCGCAGGACCCAAACCCAGCGCCCCAGAACTGCAGGCCCCCCAGAGCCCCCGCACCGTGATGTCCTCGAGGGAGGAGTCGATGATCTCGTAGTTGTCAGGCAGGCAGTAGAACTTGAGCGTGTGCAGGTTGAGGAACACGTGGTGGCTCAGCTGCACGCTGTGGATGTAGGCGTGGGACTTGAGCCCGCGGCCTGCGGGGACAGCGCCGGTCAGGGGACAGGGGACACCAGGGACAGAGCAGCCACAGGGGACACCAGGGATGGGTACAGAGCAGCCACAGGGGACACCAGGGACAGGCACGGAGCAGCCATGGGGGACAGGGGGAGCACAGAAAGGATCCCCCACCCATGTACGGGGGAGTTGTGCTCACTGGAGGGTCCCTGAGCTCCCCCAGCAGCCACCCTGTCCCTGGGTGTCCCCATGGTGTCCCTCCCCAGGCATCCTCTTCACACCCTTTGACAGCACCCTGTCCCTGGCTGCTCCCTGTCACCTTCCCAAGCATAGTCCCTGTCCCTGCGTGTCCCCACAGCCCCTGGAACAGCCCAACAACATCCCAGACCCACTGTGTTCCTTGTGCCCCACCCCAGTACCTGGGCATCCCCCTCATCATCACCCCTATCCCCAAGTGTCCCCTCACAGCAGCACTGGGGTGTCCCCTGGGTGTCCCCCGGGTGTCCCCATGTCCCCCAGCAGCCCCTGGGGGTCTCACCCTGGAAGTACTTCCCGCAGACGAGGCAGGCGTAGACGTTGATGTGGGACAGAGAGATGGAGCAGAGCTTCTCGAAGTCAAAGTCCAGGACACTCCTGGGGGGAGAGGGCGGTGTCACAGGGCTGTGGGGGAGCTGTGGGACCCCCCCGGGGCAGGGGGACCCCAGCACAGCCCCGTCACCCACTTGTTGATGGTGTCCAGGTAGGGGCAGTGCCGGCTGCGCTGGTCCTCGGGGTCGAAGCGCCCGTAGCGCACTGGGGGGGGCGGGAGGGCGTCAGCAAAGGGGGCACAGGGACCCCAAAAGGACCGGCATGACGCCCCCTCCATTAAACCTCCCCGGGCTAGGCCCCAGTTCCTCCCAGTGCCTCCAAACCCTGTCCAGAGCTGAGCTCAGGGTGCCCAGGATCAGTCCTGGAGCCTCCGGGTACGCCCTGGGGTGACCCCCGCCCCGAATCCCCTCAGACAGCCCAGAGTCCCCTCAGAATCCCCTCGGACACCCCGGGATCCCCTCAGACAGCCCAGAGTCCCCTCAGACACCCCGGGATCCCCTCAGAATCCCCTCAGACACCCCCGAATCCCCTCAGAATCCCCTCAGACAGCCCAGAGTCCCCTCAGACACCCCCGAATCCCCTCAGATACCCCGGGATCCCCTCAGACAGCCCCGAATCCCCTCAGATACCCCACTCCCACCCCAGAGTCCCCTCAGACACGGGGTGTCCCCTCACAGCCCCGATCTCCCCCGGTCCCCACCGGCGGGCTCGGGCTCAGGGTCGGAGTCTCCGTCCGGCTCCCGCTCCCGTTTCACGCGCACGGGCGCGGCGGGGGCGGCGCTGCCGCTGCCGCTGCCGGTGCCGGTGCCGGTGCCCGGTTCCCGCTTGACGCGTGCCAGATCCACCGGCAGCGCCTCCGCCGCCTCCCGCCGCGCGCGCTCCCGCTCCGCGTCCCGCCGGCCCCGCGGCCGCTCGGCGTCGGCATCGCGGCGGCTGCGGGAGGAGCCGCGGGCGGCGGAGGCGGAGGCGGAGGCGGAGGCGGAGGCGGAGGCGGAGGAGGCGGAGGCGGAGGAGGCGGAGGCCGCTCGAGGCTCCCGGGGCTCCCGGTCCCGGCGCCCGCGGCTCGACATGGCGGCGGCGGCGCGCGCTGTGCGCATGCGCGGCGCAGGAGCGGGGTCAAACCGCCGCTGCGCCTCTGCGCATGCGCAGCCAAGGAAGGGGGAGGTGGAATCCGTTGCGGCGTTCTGCGCGTGCGCGGACGCTGAGGCGGGAAACGGCGCTGCCGCGCCTGCGCACTGGGGCGCCCCCTGCCGGCCCGCGCCGGGCCCGCGGGGCTCTTAAAGGCGCCGCGTCCCGGCCCCGGCCCCGGTACCGGCACCGGGATGGAGGCGGCGGCGGCCGCGGCCCCGGCTCCGGGCTGGCGCTGCCGCCCGGGGGGACGGCTGGACATGAGCCACGGCTTCGTGCGGCACATCCGCCGCAACCAGCTCGCCAGGTACCGGCCCCGGCCCGGGCCCGTGAGGCCCCGGTGCTTCCCCGCTCCCTCCTCCCCATCGCTAACGGCGCTGCCCCCGCGGCCGCAGGGACGCGTACGAGCGGGCGGTGCGGCAGGCGCGGGGCCGGGCGCGGACGCGGCTGACGGCGGCCCCGGCGCGGCCCCGGCGGCCCGACCAGCAGGTGTACCGACCGCAGCGGGGCCGCGGTGAGCAGCGCCGGGACACGGCCCGGCTGAGCGGCCGGGGAGCGCCCACCGCGGGACACCGGGCTGGGGGCACCGGGGGACTGAGGGGGGATGGGGACTGAGGGGGGATGGGGATGGGGACACCGGGGAGACTGAGGGGGGGGGATGGGAGGGACACCGGGGACTGAGGGGGGGAAGACACCGGGAGGTTGGACCGGGATGGGGACACCGGGAGGGGTGGGGACACGGGATGGGGACTGGGGGCACTGGAGGAGGTGGCTGGGGGCACCGGGGCTTGGGAACACTGGGATGGGGACACTGATGGGGTTGGGGACACGGGGGACTGAGGGGGATGACACCGGGGGACTGAGGGGATGGGGATGGGGACACCGGGGATGGGAACCCGGGGACTGGAGGGGGGATGGGGATGGGGGACGGGGACACCGGGGGAGGGGGATGGGGATGGGGACACCGGGGAGGGGGACTGGGGACACCGGGGAGGGGCTGGGGACACCGGGGAGGGGGTTGGGACACCGGGGAGGGGGTGGGGACACCGGGGAGGGGTGGGGACACCGGCGGTGCCGGCCCGGGCTCCCGGAGCCCCTGACGGTGCAGGTGCCGCAGGGGGGCCCGGGGCCGAGGCCAGCGCGGGGCCCCCCCCCGACGGCCGCGGGGCCCCCCCGGAGCCCGCCCGCGGCCCGCGGCTCTTCTGCCTCGAGTACGAGGGGGACGACGGGCAGGTGACGGCCGTCATCGTGCACCAGGTGCGGCCGGGCAGCGCCCGAGCGGGCGGGACGGGGCCGCGACCCGCTGGCTGCGGGCTCGGGGGCCGGGGGTGCTGTGGGGGGCGGTTCTGTGGGGCAGTGGGGGTCCCGTGGGGGGTTCCGTGGGGCAGGGGATGCTGTATGAGGGTGCCGTGGGGCAGTGGTGGTGCCATGGGGGGGTTCCATGGGGCAGGGGATGCTGTATGAGGGTCCCGTGGGGCAGGGGATGCTGTATGAGGGTTCCGTGGGGCTGCGGGGCACCGGGAGCCGCGTTGGGCGCAGCGGGTGACACGGGTGACACGGGTGCCACAGGGGGACAGCGCCGAGGAGGTGACACGCCGGGTGTGCGCCCGGAGCCCGCTGGAGCCGCCCCTGCGCAGGGCCCTGTGCCAGCGCGTGCAGGACGAGCTCAGCAAGCGCCGGGGCACCGGGTGACACTGCCACTGCCACCCCCACGGGACCGGAGCCACCCCGGGGGCGGGTGCCATCCCCCCGGTGTCAATAAAGGTGCTGCGAGGCTCGGGCGTCTGTCACTGCTTGGGGACACCGAGGCGCGGCGGGGCGGGGGGGAGGTGACACGGCTCCTGGGTCCCCAAGTGTCACATCCCTACCTGTGCCCTCCAGCGGCCCCTGCCAGGGTGGCCCCATGCAGGTGACACTGGGTGCCAGGTCCCCCCAGTCCCTCCCAGGTGTCACCACGTTCCTGGGGACCCCCAGTCCCCTCCCTGGAGTCCCCATCCCCTCCTCAGATGCCAGTGTGTCCCCAGGGTCCCTCTGGGTCCTCTCCCTTGGTGGTGGGGCCACAGCCCCCTCCCTGTCCCCCAGCCCAGGTGTCCCCAGGGTGTCCCAAGGTTGTGTTGCTGTAGGGTCTCCGCAGGGGGGGCTGTGGGGGTTATTGTGGTCGGGGTCCCTTTGTTACTGTAGGGTCTCTGGGAGCAAGACGTTTGTTATTGTAGGGTCTCCCCGAAGCAGATTCTGATGTTTATTGACTGCAGGGTCCCCCTGGAGGGTCTGGCACATTTGTTACTGTGGGATCTTCCTGGAAATTGTCCCCTGGCCTTGGGACTGTGGGATCTCCCCCAGGCTGACACCTCTGCTCTGGTATTGTACGTAGGGTCTCCACAAAGAGCTCTTGGTGTTTATTTATTGTGGGGTCTCCCCAGATCAGGTCCTGGTGTTTATTTACCGTAGGGTCTCCCTGAAGTTCATCTTCCTGGTCTGTGAGTGTAGGGTCTCCCCAAAGAGCTCCCGGTGCTTCCTGCAGTGTTTCCCTTGAGTGGCTCTTGCTGGGTTTTTATTGTAGGGTCTCTCTGAAGCAGATCTTGGGGTGTATTTATTGTAGGGTCTCCTTGAAGATCATCCCGCTGCTCCCTCGTTGTTATTGTAGGGTCTCCCCAAGAGGCTCCTGGTGTTTGTTTATTGTAGGGTCTCCCCAAGAGGCTCCTGGTGTTCGTTTCTCGTGGGGCCCCTCAGGGCTCCCCCCTTGCTCTGTCACGGGGTCCCTGCAGTGCTGGGGGGGTGCTTGGTCCCCCCCTGCGGGGTGGGGACAGTGCTGGTGACAGTCCCAGGGGATGACCGTGCCAGGGCCAGCGCCAGTGCCAGCCCCAGGATGAAGAGGAGGAGGAGGCCGAGGCCCAGGGCCACCAGGTGCCACCGCCGGTGTCTCCTGCGCTGGCACCGTGTCACTGTCTGTGTGGTGCGGGTGAAGGCTTCGCTCTGTGGGGACACAGGGGGATAGGGGACAGTCCCCCCCAAGGGCTCCATGTCCCTAAAGCAAGTCCAGCCCTGGGTTTATGTCCCCATGGTGTCCCCAGGGCTCTGTGTGTACCTCCTAGGGCTACATGTCCCCATACTGTCCCCCCAGCGATATGTTCCTCCACCAGGTCCTCCCTGGGGCTCTGTGCCTCTGCCGTGTCCCCTGGGCTCTGTGTGTCCCCATATTTACCTGTCCCTACAAAGCCCCCACCCCCGGGCCATGTGTCCCCGCTGTCCCACCGCTTGTCGCAGGTCCTGGCCCGCTCCAGGTGTCCCTATAGTGCCACACCCACCCCCGGGCCATGTGTGTCGCCAGGCCCTGGCCCGGCCCTGCAGTCGCTCCGGGTGTCCCCTAGAGTGCCACTCCCCCGCGCCGTGTGTCGCGGGCTGTCCCCGCGGTCCCACCGCTTGTCGCAGGTCCTGGGCACGGCTCTGCAGCTGCTCCAGGTGTCCCTCCCGCTCCAGCGCCCGCGCCACGTTCTGTCGCATCAGCTCCGCCACCTCCTCGGCCTCGCGCTGGCACTGCGCCAGCGCCGCCTGGGGACACGGGGGGACAATGTGGGGACACCGCGGGGACACAGCGGGGACACGGGGAGATGCTGCGGGAACACTGGGGATAAGGGCACTGCAGCGAAGGGGGACCGTGGGGACACAGGGACTGTGGGGACAAAGGGACATCGGGTATCGGGACCATGGGGGCACAGAGATGCCACGGGGACAGGCAGGGACACCGAGGACATGGGCACCATGAGGAAGGGGGACTGGGGGAACGTGGGGACACAACACGGGGACTGTGTGCATGGGCCATGTGGGGACCAGGGGACATGAGGATCATGGGGACAATGGGGACCGTGGGGAAACTACCTGGGGACAAGGCCTGACCGTGGGGACAAGGGCACCGCAGGGACACTAGCACTGCGGGGGGGGGCACACAGGGACCACGGGGACAGGAAACCGCGGGGACGTGGGCACAGGGCCACCTGAGGATGGGGACCGGGGGGAGCACGAGCACTGCGGGGTCAGGGGACACCGGGATCACGGGGCACGGCGGGCGACAGGCGCGACACGCAGGGACCCGGGAAGTCCCCCGGGCCACCTCCCACCACCCCCCGGGGGCCGCGTCCCTCCCGCAGGCAGGGAGAGCCCGCGGGGCGGACCGGGACCGGCACCGGGACCGGCACCGGGGGCTCCCGAGCCCGGCGGGTCCCGCGTGTCCGGTCCCGCTCGGCCCCCTCGGAAAGCGAAAGCGAAAGCGGCGGCAGCGGCGGCCCGGGACTCACCATGGTGCCGGTCCCGCGGGTCGGGGTCGCTGCCGGTACCGGTGCGCCCGTTCCTGCACCCGTCCCGCCTCGGGCCCCAGCGGCCGCCCCCGACGGGAGGGACCGGGACCGGCGCCCCTCCCACCCCCGAGAGCCCGCGGTCCCGGACACCCCGGGCGCACCCCGGGCCGGGGCTCCCCAGGACCCCCCCTCAGCCCTCCCCTGCTGCCGGGTACCCCGGAGCCCCTCGTGTCCCCAGAGCCCCCGGGCCCCCCGTGTCCCCAGAGCCCCCGGGCCCCCGTGTCCCCAGGACCCGCAGCCATGCGTGCCTTGGGACTGCCCTGTCCCCAAGAACAGGAGCCCCCCAGCTCCACGCGTGTTGGTGTCCCCAAGTCCCTGCAGATACGGGGCCGCACCGGGACCCCCGTGTCCGGGTCTCTGGGGACCCCCCCATGTCCCTGTCCCCGTCCCTCCCCCTTCTCCCCCCCCTCCACCGAGCCTCCGAGGGTGGCAGTGCCACCACACTGTCCTTTGTCCCTCGGTGCCTGGCACTGCCCCCGGCGCCCTGGCACGGCACCCACCCCCCCCACGCATCCCCTCATGCCTGTGTCCCCACACGTGTCCCCCCTCATGACCCACGTGAGTGTCCCCACACGTGTCCCCACATCCCCAGGGCCTGTCCCCCACCGTGTCCCCACGCATATTCCCGTGTCCCCTCTGTGTTCTCATGCCTGTGTCCCCCATCATGTCCCCATGTGTCCCCCACCGTGTCCCCCCGTGTCCCCCACCACACACAGACACACACAAGTCCTGCTGGTTCTTCCCCCATCTGTATTTGGGCCCTGGGGTGGCCATGTCTCCGTGGGGACAGTGGCTCTAGGTGGGGATGGTGCCGGTGGCCAGGAGGATGATGAGGACGAGGACAATGACACCCACGAGGCCGAGGATGATGAGCAGCTTCACGTTCTTCCACCAGTAGCGCCGGGCCATCTTCTGGGACGTGGTGCGGAAGTGTTCTGACTGCGGGGACAGCGCTCAGAGACCTGGGGACATCCCTGACAGCCTGGGGACAGCACACTGCCACCCCCGGGGACAGCCCTGACAGCCTGGGGACAGCACACTGCCACCCCGGGGACAGCCCTCACACCCTGGGACCCCAACTGCCACCCTGGAGACAATGCTGCCCACCCTGGGGACCCTCTGCTGCCACGCTGGGGACCCCGTGCCCCCCTCACGCCCCCGTGCCCCCCTCACCGTGGCCTCCAGGTCCTGGCTCTTGCTGTGCAGCTGCTCCAGGTTCTCCCCCCGCGCCAGGATCCGCTCCACGTTCTGGGTCATGATGGTGGTGACCCCCTGCACCTCGCGCTGCAGCGCCCGCACGCGCCCCTCGCCCGCGGCGCCATCGCCGGTGACATCCGCCGGGACCCCCCCCGGGACCCCCGCCTGCAGCACACAGCACCCCATAAACACCCCGCAGCGCCCTACAGACACCCCATGACTGCCCCGGGGCATCCCCAGCTCCCTCAGTGTACCCCGGGCACCCCAAAACACCCCGGGCACCCCAAAGGAACCCGCCAAGCCCCCCATGGGCACCCCAAAACACCCCGGGCACCCCAAAGGAACCTGCCAAGCCCCCCATGGGCACCCCAAAACACCCCGGGCACCCCAAAGGAACCCGTCAAGCCCCCCATGGGCACTCCCCATACCCCACAGACACCCTAAAGGTGCCCCCACAGTACCCACAGGGCACCCCATGTCCACCCCATGGCACCCTGAGCACTTCCTCAAGCGCTCTGTGGGCACCCCGGAGCCCCCATGTGCCCCGGAGCCCCCAAAGGGACCCCCTGACCACCCCTCACCCCTCCGGACACCCCACAGACACCCGGGAACACCCGGGCTGCTTCCCCACGGACCCGCCCGGAGCCCCCACACATCCCGCACCCCCAGAGGGACCTCCCGTACCCCCCCTCCGGTGCCCCCCGCACCCCCTCCGGTGCCCCCCGGTGCCCCGGCCCCACCATGGCCCGTCCGGCCCCGCTCGGCTCCGTTCCCGCGGCGGCCCCGGACCCGCCCCGCCTGCCCGGGGCTTCCGGGAGCGGCGGCACCGCCGGGCGGGGGGCGGGCCGGGGGCGGGCCGGGGGCGCGGCGGGGCCGGGCCGGGGTCGGGCAGGGCGGGCCCGGGAGCCACGGGGGGGCCGGGGGTCGTGGGGTGCCGGGTCCGGGGGAGCCGGGGAGACCCGCGAGGGGCCGGGGGTCCCGGACCGGGGGTCGCGGTTTGGGGCCGGGGGTCGCGGTTTGGGGTCGCGGTTTGGGATCAGGGGTCACGGTTTGGGATCAGGGGTCACGGTTTGGGGTCACGGTTTGGGGCCGGGGGGGGGACGGGGGGCGGAGTCTGAGGGGAGGGGCGGGGTTTAGCGGGGTGTGGCTCCCTGTGCCCCGCCCTCCTCGCCGCTGATTGGCTGTCCAGGCCGTGACGTGCGGGGCGGGGCCGGGGCGATGGCGGCGGCGGCGGCGGCGGCGGCGGGTGCGGAACGGGACGGGACGGGGAGTGCGGGACCCCCGGGCACCCCCTGAGCCCCGGGCACCCCCTGAGCCCCGGGCACCCCCCGGGCACCCCCTGACCTGTGCCCCCGGCAGGCCCGGCGCGGCGGAGGCGGCCGGAGCGGGGGGATGCGGCGGGAGCGCCCCCGAACCCCAGCGGCCCCGCCAAGCCCTCCGGTACCGGCCCCGGGCTGGCGCGGCGGCTGCTGGGGTTCGAGCTGCGGGACCTGACGCGATGGCACCGCTTCGTCCGGCTGCTGCACCGGCCGCAGGACCCCGCTGCGCTCGGAGCCTTCCGCGCAGCCTTCGGTCAGCGGGGCCGGGGCACCGGGGAGGTTCCGGAGGCACCGGGGCCGGGGGGCACCGGGACTTTGGGGGGCTCGGGGGCTTGGCGAGAGGGGCTGAGATCTCGGGGGTCCCCCCATCCGAGGGGGCCGGCGGTGTCCGGCCGTGACACGTCAGCACCGGAGCAAAGGTTGGGCAATGGCCACGGCGGGCGGAGGGGTCAGTGCCCGCCCGGACACCGGGGTCCCCTGGGGGCGGGGGGGGGGCACGGCCACTGACCGATGGATGCCCGGGTCCCCCCCCGGCCCGGTGGGGTCACTGACCCCCCGTTTCCCCCCCAGGACTGCTGATGGCCCTGGATGTGCCGCAGGAGCGGGGCCTGGGCCACCTGGACCAGCGGTACCTGGACGGGCTGGAGGTGTGCCGCTTCCCCCTGCTGCCCTTCCTGCAGCCCCTGCCCCTGGACTGGATGTACCTGCTCTACACCGTCATGTTCCTGGGTACCCGCTGGGATGGGGCCGGGGAGGAGTGGGACAGGCAGGGGGTGGCACTGGGACGGGCAGGGGGTGGCACTGGGACAGGAATGGGGGTGGCACTGGGACAGGAATGGGGGTGGCAGGGGCAGGAATGGGGTGGCACTGGAACAGGAATGGGGGTGGCACTGGGACGGGCAGCGGGTGGCAGTGGGACAGGAATGGGGGTGGCAGTGGGACAGGCAGGGGGTGGCACTGGGACAGGAATGGGGGTGGCAGTGGGACAGGCAGGGGGTGGCACTGGGACAGGAATGGGGGTGGCAGTGGGACAGGCAGGGGGTGGCACTGGGACAGGAATGGGGGTGACACTGGGACAGGAATGGGGGTGGCACTGGGACAGGCTGGGGCTGGGATGGGGGCAGGAATCACGGTGGGAACTGGCACTGGGGTGGCCGTGGGCACTGGGGTGCACCCCGGGACTGGAAGGGGAGCTGGGGGAGGCTGGGGACAGGCAGCAGGAGGGGACAGGGACAGCAGCCGGGGCGCTGTGCCCGCAGGAGCGCTGGGGGTGATGCTGGGCTGCTGCTACCGCCTGAGCTGCGCCGCGTTCCTGGGCCCCTACTGGTACCTGCTGCTGCTGGACAAGACCTCCTGGAACAACCACTCCTACCTCTACGGGCTGCTGGCCTTCCAGCTGGCACTGCTGGGCGCCGACCGCTACGGGTGGGCACCCGGGGGCTGCCTCTGGGGACACTGGGGACACTGGGCATCCCAGGCTCTGGGGCTCTGCAAGGCAGCGGGGTGGTGGCACGGGGCTGGGGTTCCCATGGGGTGGCAGAGGTTTTGGGGTCCCTTGTGCCACCAGGGTCCCAGAGGGGCGGCCCAGACTCCAAGGTCCCCGTGGCACTGGGTCCTCAGGGGGTGGCACAGGTCCTGGGGACTGCGGTGACATTGTGTCCCCGTGGAGTGGCACAAGCCCTGGGATCCCCTGTGGCTCTGGTGAATCCGGGGGGTGGCACAGGTCCTGGTGTCACCCCAGCACTGTGTCCCCGGTGTGCCCCCGTGGGCAGTGACACGTGTCCCCAGGGCTCTGGCAGTGGGGTGACAGTGGCCTTGTCCCCCGTGTCCCCACAGCTCCGTGGATGGGCTCTTCCGTCCCCAGAAGAGGAACGCCCACGTCCCGCTGTGGAACTACGCCCTGCTGCGTGCCCAGGTGGGTGTCCCTGTCCCCCCAGGACACCCCGGGACCCCCGGGCCCCCCGGCCCCCCTGACCCTGCCCCCCCAGGTGTTCATCGTGTACTTCATCGCGGGGCTGAAGAAGCTGGACGCCGACTGGGTCGGGGGCTTCTCCATGGGGACCCTCGCCCGGCACTGGCTCTTTGCACCCTTCAGGTCAGGGGAGGGGAAGGGCCGAGGGCTGGGGGAGGGTGAGGGTGAAGAGGTTTGATGGGGAAGGGGGATCTCGGGGGGTGATGGGCTGTGGTTGGCACGGGGATGGGATGAGGGAGGGTCCAGGATGGGTTTGGGCTGAGGATCGGGAATGTCAGGGGCAGGATGAGCAAGGTGAGGGGGGTGCTGATGCTGAGGAAGGCTCCGTGGCCAGGCTGGTGCTGTCCGAGGAGCTGACCAGCCGGCTGGTGGTGCACGGGGGGGGGCTGGTGCTCGACCTCTCCGCCGGCTTCCTGCTCTTCTTCGATGCCACGCGGCCGCTCGCGCTCATCTTCGTCACCTACTTCCACTGCATGAACTCCCAGCTCTTCAGCATCGGTGAGGGGGGACAGGGGACCCCAGGGAACCCCAGGACACCCCCAGGGCACCCCCAGGACACCCACCCCAGGGCACCCCCAGAGCTCCCCCAGGGCACCCCCCCCAGGGCACCCCCAGGCTCCCCCAGGGCACCCCCAGAGCTCCCCCAGAGCTCCCCCAGGGCACCCCTAGAGCTCCCCCAGGGCACCCCCAGAGCTCCCCCAGAGCTCCCCCAGAGCTCCCCCAGAGCTCCCCCAGGGCACCCCCAGGGCACCTGGCGCTGTGCAGGGACCCCCCAGTCCTGGACAGGGGCACCCCCCCCCGCGGGTGTGGCGGGGGTCCCTAAGTGTCCTCCCCCAGGCATGTTCTCCTACACCATGCTGGCCACCAACGGGCTCTTCTGCCGGCCCGAGTGGCCACGGGAGCTCCTGGCCCGCTGCCCCCCCTGGCTGCAGGGGTGGCTCCCCAGCACAAAGCCCCCCCAGCCCAGCCCCGACTGCCACTACGGGGGCCGGGGGGCACGGGGGGGCCTTCGGCCTCGCCAGCACTTGGCTGCAGCCTTCACCATCCTCTACGTGCTGGAGCAGCTCTTTCTGCCCTACTCCCACTTCATCACCCAGGTGGGCACGGGAGGGGACTTGGGGGGAGGGTTTGGGGACAGGGGGGTGGTCTGAGAAGAGCAAGAAGGAGTTTGGGGGACACGGGGAGGGGATTGGGGGATGTGGAGGGCATTTGGGGGTACGTAGGGGACAATTTGGGGAGTCCAGGGGGGGCATTTAGGGTGGTAAAAGGGGGCTGGTGTTGGGTATGGGGGCCCCTGTCCCCTCCTTGTCCCCTGGGGTGGGGACACCCCTATGCTGTGACCCCCCCGTGTCTCCCCAGGGCTACAACAACTGGACCAACGGGCTCTACGGCTACTCCTGGGACATGATGGTTCACTCCCGCTTCCACCAGCACGTCAAGATCACCTACAGGGACGGGCTCACCGGGGAGGTGGGCTACCTGAAACCAGGGGTGAGTGAGCCCTGGGGGCACCTGGCACTGGGGTGAGCCGGGCCCTGGGCTGGGGAGGGAGGGGGCCTCTGATGGGTTTAGATAACTCAGTGTTTTGGGCCAACACCCCCCGTGCCTCAGTTTCCCCTCCCTGGCTCCCCGTGCCTCAGTTTCCCCTCCCTGGCTCCCCGTGCCTCAGTTTCCCCGTGCCGCAGGCGTTCACGCAGAGCCGGCGCTGGCGGGACCACGCTGACATGCTCAAGCAGTACTCGGCCTGCCTGAGCCGCCTCCTGCCCCGCTACAACGTCAGCCAGCCCCAGATCTACTTCGACGTCTGGGTGTCCATCAACGAGCGCTTCCAGCAGAGGTGGGGACGGGGACAGGGGCTGTGGGGACAGGGGCTGTGGGGACAGGGGCTGTGGGGGGACAGGGGCTGTGGGGGGACAGGGGCTGTGGGGGGCCTGCAGGTGGGTCTGGGCTGGGAGCTGTGGGTGCTGCTGCTGCTGCTGCTGGAGCTGCTGCTCTCAGCTCTGGCTGGGGAGGACACGGGGTTTGGGGGAACACAGGGACACGTGGGGGTGCCGGTGGCCTGTCCCCACAGGTTGTGGCCCCCGTGGACCCCGTGCCGTGGGTGCTGTGGCCCCCATGCTGCGGGCGCCGTCACTCCCAGCCGTGGTTTGGGGGCACACACAGGATTTGGGTGTTGACACCTTGTCCCCCCAGACTCGTGGACCCCCGGGTGGACCTGGTCCGTGCCCCGTGGTCCCCGTGGACCCCCACGCCGTGGCTGCTCCCGCTGCTCGTGGATCTCTCTCCGTGGCGCCAGCGGCTGCAGGAGCTGGAGGCGCAGCTGGACGGACACACGGACACCGTGTTCATCGCAGACTTCCCCGGTGCGGCCTGGGGAGCCAGGGGCTTGGGTACAGGGCCCCGGGGGGGGCAGGGGTTACAGGGCATGGACAGGGGCCAGTGGTGGGTTCGGGGCTTGGGTACAGGGCATGGGGAATCCTCAGGTTGAGGGGAGTTTTGGGGTACAGGGCCAGGGGGGTTTGGGATGGGGAACTGAGCCAGCTGTGTTCCAGGCCTGCATCTGGAGAACTTCGTGAGCGAGGACCTGGGGAACACGAGCCTGCGGGTGCTGCAGGGGGAGGTGCTGGTGGAGCTGGTGGAGCAGCAGCAGAACCGCTCCCTGCGGGAGGGTGAGGGGATGCAGGTGAGGCTCGGGGGGATCCCGGGGGGCTCGGGGGTGCCCGGGGGTGCTGACCCCCTGTCCTGTCCCCCCAGCTGCCGGCAGGGCAGTACCACAAGGTGCACACGGTGTCCCCGGAGCCCTCGTGCTACATGTACCTGTACGTGAACACCACGGCGCTGGAGCTGGAGCGGAACCTGACGCGGCTGCGGGAGCTGCGGGAGCGCGTGCGCAACGGCACCGGTGAGGGCGGGGGCACCCTGAACACCCACACCTCATCCCTGGGCACCCCAGAACCCCTGACACCTGGGAATCTCGAAATCCTCGACACCTTCCTTCCTGCGACCCCAAAATCCCCATGACCTGAGCCCCTGGTGGGCACCGGCCTGAGGGGATCATGGGGACCCCAGCTGCTGTCACTGGGGTGGGGGGACAGCAGGGCCCCCCAAATTCCAGTCACCTCATTCTCTGGTGAGCAGTAGGGTAGGGGGATGACAGGGACCCCCAGTCCCTGTCACTGGGGTGGGGAGATCATGGCAACATCCCCAGCTCCCATCACCCGTCCCAGACTGGGGGCATCGTGGGGACTCCCAGAATCCCTGGTCCTGAGCTGGGGGGATCACAGGGAGCCCAAAATCCCGTTCCCCCCCAGAGCAGTCCCCGCTGCCCCCCGAGCTGCGGCCCATCCTGGGGGAGCCCCCGCCGGCGGGGGTCCCGCTGGACCCGGTGGTGTCGCTGTTCCTGCGGCGGGAGCAGCGCGAGCAGCGGCGCGAGCGCGACTCCAGCCTGGCCCAGCGCCTCCGCCGCTTCCTCCGCAGGAAATTCTTCCTCTTCCGCCGCAGGTCAGTCCCAAAGCTCCCCTGCCGCCCCTGTCCCCTCGTCCCCCTGTGCCCCCCGTGCCCCCGGTGCCCACCGCTGTCCCCGCAGTGCCCTGATGACGCTCATTGCCCTGCGGAACCTGGCGCTGGGCCGCCCGGCCCCGGAGCGCCTGGCACAGGAGGTGGCCTTCGCCAGCTGGCGCGGGGAGGAGGAGGAGGCTCGGCCCGAGAGCGACGGGGGGGCCCAGAGGGGCCCCGAGCTCTGAGCTCCCCAAATAAACGCCGTTTTTTAAGCCAGAAATCCTCCCGTGCCTCAGATTCTCCCGGTAACCTTTCCTACCCCACCCTGTGCGTTTCCCACCCTCCATCCCCCCTTCCCTCCATCCCCTTTCCCTCCATCCCCCTTCCCTCCATCCCCTTTCCCTCCATCCCCCTTTCCCTCCATCCCCCTTTCCCTCCATCCCCCCTTCCCTCCATCCCCCTTTCCCCCCATCCCTCAGCTCCCAGTGTCCCAGCTCCCGCTGTGCCCCAGCTCCCCAGCCACACCCCCCTTTCCTGGTTCACCCATCCCAGTCTCCCCTGCACCCCAGTTCCCCCTGTGCGTGTTTCCTCTCCCCACTTTCCCCCATACCCCAATTCCCCATTCCTCAGGATCTCCCCAATTTCCCCCAGTATCATTCTCACGCTGTACTCCAGTTCCCCCACCCCTATTTCCCCGTCCAGGACCCTGTGCCTCAGTTTCCCCCCACACTTTCCCCTGTACCCCCATTTCTCCATCTCCCCTTGCCTCAGTTCCCCAAACCCTTCAGCTCCCCCGTTTCCCCCACACACTCGAGGCGGCTCCGTCTAACCCATCACTTTTATTGAGATTCTTTTCTTTTTGAACTCGTTTTTGGATTCAGTGGATCAAGACATTCGGACGAAACCTCCCGAAAATAGTAAAACCAAGAAAAAAAAAAAAAATAAAACCCTCGGGGGCAGGAGAAAGCCCCGCCTGCCCCCCCCCAAGGCACTCAGGGGGCCGGAGCCCGGGCGGGCAGTAAACAAGCCGGCTTCTCTGTACCACACCGGCCACCAGCGCCACGCCCGGGCACCCCCGGCGCTCCAACAAACCCAATCCCCCCCTGTTTCACCCCAAAACGCTGGGGGACGGAGGGAGGGCGGGGGGAGGGGAAGGGGGGGCTTTCAGGGATCAGGAGCTGCCGGCTGAGTGCGGGGACTTCTCTGTACTCACGCCCCCGCCTCGGCGCACAATAAATACATCAAACCTTCAAGTATCAAGCGCCAAATGCCCCCCCTTTCCCCCCAAAATCCGGACAAAGTTGGGGGGGGTGGAGGGGTTGTGCAGTTGGGGAGTCGCTTCAGCTTTTGGATTAAAACCCCAAAAAAAAAGAATGTAAAATATTTTCCTCTGGTACCGAACCCTCAGGGGGGGGTTGGGGGTCGGTTTTAGCATGTCCCCCCCAAAATGTGCATTTTTGGAACAAAGAGAGGTTAAAAATGAGGGTTAAGAACCAAACCCAGCACCAGCGAGGTCCCAAGGGGTTGGGGAGGTGGAATGGGAAGTGTCCCCCCCACCAGTGGGACTGGGGGAGCCGAAATGAGTATCCCCCCAGCGGAATGGGGGCTGTGGGGGGGACACAGAGGGAGCCAGAATGAGGGGTTTGTGTGACCCCCCCCCTGCAGCAGGATGGAGGGGGGACAGTGGGAGCTAAAATGGGGGGTCCCCCTGATGTAGTGGAATTTGGAGTCAAGGGGGAAGGGGGAGTGATAAAATGGGGAATCCCCCCACAGCAGGACTGCTGGGACCCAGAACGGGGTGGCCCTGGCCACAGTGGGACTGTGGGGGCATGGGGGAGGCTGAGAGAGGGCACTTGGGCCTTTTTCTCCATCTCCAAGCTCGGAGTAAAGACAGATCTGTTAAAAACCATCCGGAGGGATTTGGGGGGACACGGGGGGCGGGGGCTCCAGGAGAGGCACGTGGTCCCCACACAACCAAAACGATGGTGAGAGACAATGGCGGGGCCGGGGAGCCTGGGGGGGCGGGGAGCTCTTTCCCCCAGAGCCCACGGGCTTCTCTGTAACCTACGCCCGCGGGAGTGGGGGGAAAAGCCCTAACAATGCTCTTTTTTCCTCAGTATTTTAGCTTTTTGGGCACTTCCCAAGGGAAACTGTCCCTACCAAAGTGGCCATAGGCTGCGGTCCTCTGATAGAGGGGCTTCTTCAGATCCAGATCCCTGGAATACACAATTCCCGACTCAGTGAGGCGGCCCCGGGGTCCTGCCTTCGCCCCTTCCCTGCCTGGCCGGGGGTTCCGCAGCGGCGCCTCCGCCTCCTCCCCACCCCGCGGGGCGGTTGGAGCTTCCCCGGCCACTCCCCCAGCGCCCTGCGCGCTCCCGGCGCCGGGGAAGCTCCAAGCGCTCGGCTCCGGCGGATACTTACCCCGTCTGCGCCCCGAGCGCGCCTTCTCCGTCCGGCCGAGCGGTTCCGCGCCGGGTCCAGGCGCCAGGCGGTCCCCGGGCTGCTCCAGGAGGGACCCCCGCCCGCCCCGCCCCCCGGCACAGACCCCCACGCCCGTTACCTGACGATGACCCCGGGCCGCAGGTCGAAGTTCTTCTTGACGATCTCCAGCAGCTCCCGCTCGCTCTTCTGCGACGTGCCGTAGTGGAAGATGGAGATGGACAAGGGGTGCGAGACCCCGATGGCGTACGAGACCTGCAGGGGGACGTGGGGGTGAGGCCAGCCCCCCGCACTCACCTGGGCCAGCCTGGAGCCAGGGCAGCACTCACCTGGACCAGCACCCTGCGGCACAGCCCGGCCTTCACCAGCGACTTGGCCACCCAGCGCGCGGCGTAGGCGGCCGAGCGATCCACCTTGGTGTAGTCCTTGCCCGAGAAGGCGCCGCCGCCGTGCGCGCCCCAGCCCCCGTACGTGTCCACGATGATCTTGCGGCCGGTCAGCCCCGCGTCGCCCTGGGGGGGACAGCAGCGTCACAGCCCCGTCCCTGCTGTCACCAGTGCCATCATCGCCGTGCCGCCACTGCCACACCGTGCTGCGACTGCTATCGCTGCCACCATAACCACAGTCTCTGCAATCACTGTGCCCTTGTCACCACCACGCTGCCACATGCACCACGCTGTCACCCCCGTGCCACCACAATCACAGCATTGGAACTGCCGCCACTGTGCCACCATCACCGTGTCAGCACCGTCACCACACTGTCACCACCGCTCAGCCATTGCCACACCGTCACTGCTGCCACTATCACGGTGTTGCTGCCGCCACCACAACTGTCACCACCACCACAGCGTCACTGCTGCCACCACCCTGCTGTCCCCAGTGCCCTCGGCTGCACCTGGGGCCCGCCGATGACAAAGCGGCCGCTGGGCTGCAGGTGGTAGATGGTGTCATCGTCCAGGTACTTGGGGGGCACCACGGCCTTGATGACCTTCTCCTTGAGCGCGTCACGCATCTCGTCCAGACACACGTCCTCGTCGTGCTGCACCGAGATCACGATGGTGTGCACCCGGATGGGGATCACTGCCCCGCGGTCCTGCATGTACTGCACCGTCACCTGCCAGGGGACACCAGTCAGAGCCCAGGCACGGCAACGAGGGGCTCCCGAGGACTCTGGGGACCCACGGGCCTCACCTGTGTCTTGGAGTCAGGGCGCAGCCAGGGCAGGGCTCCGCTGCGCCGCAGCTCGGCCAGCTTGGCGTTGAGCTTGTGCGCCAGGACGATGGTCAGGGGCATGCACTCCTCGGTCTCGTCCGTGGCGTAGCCGAACATCAGCCCCTGTGGCACAGGGACACGGGGGTCACAGCCAGCCCTCAGTCACACCATAGCGACCCCACGGCCGTGGCTCTCACCTGGTCACCGGCGCCAATGTCCTCCTCACTGCGGTCCAGGTGCACGCCCTGGGCAATGTCCGGGGACTGCTGCTCCAGGGCCACCAGCACATTGCACGTCTTGTAGTCAAAACCTGGGGGGACAAAGCGGGCTCTGGTGAGCCCGGTGCCACCCCTGCGCTGTCACTGAGGCGGTGGCAGCCCGGGACACACCTTTGGAGGAGTCGTCGTAGCCGATGTGCCGGATGGTGTCCCGGACCACCTTCTGGTAGTCCACGTTGGCCCGGGAGGTGATCTCCCCCGCCAGCAGGATCATCCCGGTTTTGGCGACCGTCTCTGCGGAGACAAGGGTGACGTCAGCACGGTGTCACCTCCACGTCACCCACCTGCTGTCCCCTGGTGCCCTTACTCACCACAGGCCACCTTGGCATCAGGGTCCTGCTTGAGGTGGGCGTCCAGGACAGCGTCACTGATCTGGTCACAGATTTTATCTGGGGACATGGAGAGCAGGAGGCGTCACAGTGGCGTGGGACAGGGACAGCCCAGCACGGCGCAGCCCTTCCTTCCGGAGCCTCCAGCACAGGGATCCGAGCCCCATAATCCAGGAGCCCCCCAGGGCGCACACAGCCCTCGCCTTGTCCCCAGTCTGGAATTCCAGGCATGTCCCAGTTAAGCTCCAGCTCCAACTAAGGCTGAGCCCTGTGGCACCACTGAGGGGATCAGACCCGGATCCCAGCTTCCCAAATCTGCAGCATGCCAGCTTCCAGCAGCTCTGCCTCCAGCCAAAGCTGCTCCAGCCAAACCCCACCGGACACCCAGCTCCCTCCTGCTCCCAGGGTGTTTTGTGTGGGTGGGTTCTGTCTGGGGTGTCCCAAGGGCCACCCGTGTCCCCGGGACTGCGGGTGTCCTTGGCAGCGACCTTCCTGTCGGGATCCGGGTGAGGACAAGACAGCGGCCAGCAGGGGTGAGGGGAGGACGGTCCCCCGGATGCTTTTTGGTGGGAAGGAGTGAGGAAATGGAGCTCATGGCCTCCTCCCGCAGGCAGCGTGGGGGGAGCCCCAGAGCAGCCGCAGATTGTGCCATCGTGTCGTGGGTGCTTGAGCCAGAAGGACCACAGCTGTGGGGTGCTGTGGGGCCCGAGGGGGACCCGAAGTTGAAGGGAACTCGGGAGGTGCAGGGTGTGCCCTGACAGTGGGTGCCGGAGCGGCCGGAGCTGAAGGGGTTCGGGGGTGCTGGGTGTGCCCGGGCGGCGGGCACTGGGCGTTGGCAGCTGCCTCCGCAGATTAACGGTCATGTGCCCAAACCGGCGAGGACAAAGACGGGGGAGACCGGCACCGGCTGGTACCGAGCTGGGGGGGCTCCAATCACCCCCCGGGAGGACTTTAACCCCCAGCGGCGGCGGGAGGGCACAGCCGGGAAGACCCGCGACGCTTTATCTCCGGCCGGGCGACATCGGCGGCACCGTCGGGGGCCGTGGGGTTGCCTGAGGGCGGCACTCCGGGCCGGGGTGTGTGCGCGGGGGTCACCAGGCCTGCCGTGCCCCCGGCAGGGGTGCCGCGGGGTGCGGGGGCGCCGGGAGCGGCGCGGTCACGGCTGAGTCACGGCGGCCGCGGCCCCCCCGCGCCCCCGTGTCCCGCCCCACGCGGGCAGCACGTGCGCGCCGGGCCCGCAATGCGGCGAGCGCGCGCCCGCCCGCCTCACACTGCGCGCGCGCCCGCGCGCGGCACCGCCCCCCCACGCCCCCGGCCCACCCTCACCCCCTCCATCCTCACCCTCACCCTCACCTCCTTCATCTTTATCTTCATCCTCACCATCCTCCTCCTCCTCCTCCCCCCCCGCCCGGCCGCGCCTGCGCGATCGCCGCCCCGCCCAGCCCCGCTCGGCCCGCACCTGGGTGCCCCTCGCCCACGGATTCGGAGGTGAAGAGGAAGGTGCCCTCCTCGATGAACACCTCGTGGAAACCGTTCAGTTGCCCGTTCATGGCGGCGCGATGGGCGGCGGCAGGCGGAAGGGGAGAGCGCAGAGCAGCGGAACCCGAGCACGGCGGCGATGGACTGAGCGCGGCCCCTGCCTCAGCGCCCCTACTTATAGCCTCCCCGCCCCGCCCCGCCCCGCGCCCAGCCAATGGCGAGCGCAATCCGCGCCACGGAGGCGGGGGGCCACAACCACTGCAGCCGGGCAGGGGGAACGCGTTACGTAACGCGGAGCTTGGCATCAACCTCCGGGGCAGCCCGGAGCGCCCCGCCGCCAGCCGAGCACGCACCGGAGCTGCGCCGTCGGCCAGGCCGTCTCCTCCGCCCCGCACGGCGCAGCGTTGCGGGCGGGCACCGATGGCCCGGCCGAACTCCCCCGCGGGGGCCGCATGGTGCCTCCCGCGCGGCCCGGCGGCTCGAGGCGCGCGGCGCTGCACGCATGCGCCCGGAGTCGGCACGGAGCGCGCAAGCGCAGTGCGCGGCCCGCGGGCGGCGAGGACGGCCCTGCCCCCGCCGCCATCTTGCGCAGGCCGGCGGCGCCATTGTGCGACCTCGGGCCCGGCGGCACCGGCCCGGCCCGGCCCGGCCCCCGCATCCGCCCGGCCCCGGCCCGGCCCCGCGCCCAGCCCCGCGCTCCGGCCCGCCGGGGCGGCTCGGAGCCGGACGCGGCCCTGACGGTGCCCCAGGCCGCTGGGGCCGCTTGACGCCTGATGCAACCGGCACCCGGTGTTGCCACTGCGGGAGCCGCCCGGGCCTCGGCTCCGAGCACCCCGCACCCAGATGCGCCACGCGGGGCCCGGTGCGAGCTCGGGCAGCAGCCACGGGCTCAGGACAGCCCCAGACACCCACAGACAGACAGAGCTGACCCACACCCCAGCTCCGAGCGCCCCTTGGCTGCGGGCTGCCCGAGCACCGGCACCCCCAGCCCCGGGACAGACGGACACCGGACAGACGCACACAGACACTGCCGTGTCCAGCCTGGACAGACGCACACAGACACTGCCGTGTCCCACCAGGACAGACGGACACCGGACAGACGCACACAGACACTGCCGTGTCCCACCAGGACAGACGGACACCGGACAGACGCACACAGACACTACCGTGTCCAGCCAGGACAGACGGACAGACCCGGCCATGTGCTCCCGGGAGGCGGGGCCTTGGGACACGCTCCGCCCCCGTTCATTTGCATAATGGGCGGTGCTTGTCCCTCCGCAGGTGTTTGCACAGGTGCTCGTTTGCACGGGGGCCCCTCTGCCCGGTTCCGGGGGGTCCCACGCCCCCTCCACACCACCACTGCAGACAGTCTGGTTTTTTGTAAAAAATGGTTTATGGGTTCCATTTTTGTATAAAAGGTGGGGGCAGCCGAGCCCCTCGCCCGCCCCCGGCTGCCGCCCCACAGCCCGCGGTGTGTCCTACTCAGAATCTAAACCCATCCCAATGTTTCCTCTACAGTCAATCCTCTATGCTCTTCCTCTGAACTATTCCTTAAAAAAGCTCCTCGTATCCCCGAGATGTTGCTGTGCCCAGGTACAGTACGATGACGGGGGATCCGGTGCCGCACTGCCTCTACGCCGTTTTCTGCTGTCCCTTCTTTCCAATCAGGGACTTGTGGATGTGGGGGATGACACCTGCAGAGGGGAGAGGACAATTCCTGTCAAGGCGCTTGCAGAATTCCCAAGAAACTCCCAAAAATCCTCCATTTTTTTGTGCGAACCCAGTGTGGATGTCAAGCGGATCCACCAGCGTGAATCCAGGGAAGCAGGGAGCCGACTGCCACATTCCTGTTTGGTTTCCCACGTTTCCCAGGCAATGACAGAAGCAAGGCAGTGACACCCACCTCCACCAGCGATGGTGGCTTTGATCAGGGAGTCCAACTCCTCATCGCCACGGATGGCCAGCTGCAGGTGCCGGGGCGTGATCCGCTTCACTTTGAGATCCTTGGAGGCGTTCCCGGCCAGCTCCAGCACCTGCAGGACACGGGGAGAGGTGGGAATGCCAGGGCAGGGGGCCGGGCTGGGCCGGGGAGGGTCCTGCCCTACCTCAGCAGTCAGGTACTCCAGGATGGCCGCGCTGTACACGGCTGCCGTGGCTCCCACGCGCCCGTGGCTCGTGGTCCGAGTCTTGAGGTGCCTGTGGATGCGGCCGACTGGGAACTGGGGGCAATTAACAACCTCGTTAGCACCTACAGCCCCCCCAGTGTGCATGCTTACACCCCGTGCTGCTGATTTGGGCTGCGGCTTCCAGGAGCAACTCTCCAAACACAGGACTTAATTATCACTATCCAGTTAATTATTACCAATTAATATATGTTATAATAACACATTCTACTGTTATGATATATATTGTATATTGCTATCGTATAATTTAGAGATACGAAGTTGTGTCTTGTATAGTGTAAAATAATTGTTTTAATTATTAATTAGAAAATATAACAATTATAATCATTAATTCTCCCAATTAATCCTCCCACCCTCTCTGTCCCGCCTGACAGCAAACCCCCTCTGCAAGCGCAGGGCTCCTCACTGCTCCATAAGCCTCTGAATGCCAAAACACTGAGTTTTGACCCCAAACAAGAGGCTCTGTGCCCCCCAGGTGGCCCTGGCCCTTCCCCGTGCCTCACCTGCAGCCCGGCTCGCTGGGAGCGCGACACGGCCTTGGCCTTGGCCTTGCCGCTGTCCTTGCCCGCCTTGCCGCCAGCCTGGGGGAGAAAGGGGCCCGTTAATTAATCTAATTAATCCCTGGATCCGAACAATCTCGTTAATTCTAAGCCAGAGGGAGCTGCTGCAGGATAATCTGGCAGCTCCCTGGCAACTCAGGGCCTCTCAAACCACCCGGACCCAAGGGGATAAACAGGGGAGGTTTTCAGGATGCAGCAGCTGCTCCCTCACCCAGGTGTCCTGTTCCTGCTGCCACTATTCCCAGTATTTCCCAGGAAATATTTGATGGGGGGAAACAGCCCAAAATCCCATTGTTGGGCGTTCTTTTCCAGCAGTTGTGAGCCCAGTTTGATTTCAGACACCGGGCATTGGGCAGGACCCTGCTCCTGTAGATGGGAATGTGAATCCTCAATCCCAGAGTGGGAAATCCCCCGGGAGCCCCAGAAACGGTGGATTTCATGGAAATCCTGCTGGAAGGGGTGGAAATGCCAAAGCCAAGAGTTTGGGAGTTGCTGAGTAACAAGGAAGAGCCAAGCATGTGTTTGCTGGGCTCTCCCATCCGCTGCCAGGAAATCCATGGATTCCAGGGATATGGGAAGACCCCATGACGTCATTAATCACTAATGAGAGCCACTCCTAATGAAGGTGAGAGCTGCAGGTGACGCAGGAAGGCAGAGGGAGCAGCACCCTCCATGGGAAAGACGTCAGCAACCCGAAATCTGCTTCAGGTAAAAAAAATCCCAGGGATAATAATCCCCAAAACCAAGTTTTCCACCCCACAGAGAGACAAGAAGCAAGAGCAGAGGGAGAGGGGAGCCTGAAAACACCCTGGCTACTCACAACCCCTGTCCTCACAGCACATACTGACCCCACAGTCCCCATCCCCTCAAAAAGGAGGAATTCTGGCTCATGGTGAGGGAGATAAAAGGATCCAGAAACCCCAGGAGAGCAAGCAGAGCACGTTAATCCTTGAAAAAAGATGCTGGGTAACATGGGAATGTCCAAGGTCTGGGTCCCATCCCAGCCGGGGGGGAGTTAACACAAGGTTCAGTTCAAACATTGGAAAAACAATTAGTCACAAGGGGGCATTAATTAATCCCGAGGTGATTAAAACAAGCAGAGGGTGCTGGGTGAGGCCGTGGGGCACTCAGCAAACCCGCTCTGAGCTCAGGCAGCCGCGACAGGAAGGGGCTGCAGGGAGGACTTGGAGAAACAGCCAAGCACCAGGAGCTGCTTTCATCAGGAGAAAACACGGCTCAGAAAAACTGCAACCTCAGGGAAGGAGGGAGGATCTGAGGGGTGGAAAGGGAGGCTTACGGGAAAGAAAGGGGGATTTGTGGCTATTTCCTTGCTCTAGGAATAAAAGGCAGAGCTGGGAAAAGCACTGGCTGTTCCCACTGCGGGCTTTTATCAGCCAGCTGTGAACTTTCCCACTGCCCCATCGCGTTCTCCAGCCTGGAGCTGCCTGCCTGACACGTCTTTACAGGGGGGTTGACAAAAAAGCGGGAAGAAAGGTCTCTCTGTGGAAATCCCGAGGTTTGTCCCAACCCTAACCCGGGAGGTCCCCCCAGCCCAGCTGCTCCCCATGGGAGATCATCCCAGTCCGTGCTGGGAGTGAAGGCTCCTGGGCTCCTCCTCACCCTCCGGACCGGGGCTCCCTGGGACTCAGACAATCCTTGTGACATCTCCATCCCTCCTCTCCACCAAAGCTAAATCCTCCCGGCTCTGACCCGCTGGATCCCTCACAGCAGGCAAACTTTTTTTTTTTTTTTCTTATTGCTTCAAACAGGATAAAACCCCTCCAAACAGCAACTTCTTATCTCCCGCCGCACATTCCCAGACATCCCCGAGCACAAGTTCTTGGCGGCAGCAGGAGTTGCATAATCCAACGGTGCTTCCATTAACGCCGAGGGAGCCCAGAGCCCCCCTTCAACACCCAGCACCGCTCTCCCAGCCAGTACCACGGAACCCCCGAGCCTCCTGCAAACCCACAGAAATCCCCTGCGGCCCCACAGAACCAAAGAACCTCTCCTGTGGATCCACAGGATATCGTCACAGAACCCCCGAATCCCCCTACAGACCCACAGGAACCCCCTCAAGCCCCTCGCGGGTCCCTAGAACGGCCCAGAGCATCCTGCAAGTCCCCGGAACCCCCCGATGCACATCCCCCTGCCCGCCTTCGCTGACAGCTCCAGACCCGGCAGCCGCCGCCGCCGCTCCGGGGCCACGGGAACGGGGCACCGGGGAGAACGAGCCCCCCTTTCGGGCTCAGATGTAACCGCGGAACCCCGGCGGAGGCGCCGGGCGGGTGCCAGACCCCGCTCGGGCCCCTCGGCTGACGCTCCCCCCACGACAGCCGCTTCCTCCCGTCCAACCGACCCGCAACCGGCACGAACCGCGACCGCCGAGACAGCGGCCGCGGGGCTCTGACAGCGCCGGAGGGCAGCGCCGGGGCCGCATCCGGAGGGCAGGACAAGCCCGCTCCCCAGGAGCCCGGCGGCGGCGGCCCCAAGCCCCGGGGCAGCGCCGGGCCGGACCCAAGGTCACGGACCGGGGCCCATCCCTGCCCCGCCCGGCCCGCGCGGACAGCGGCGCCCATTGGCGGCCCCACGGGGCCGGGCTCGGCGCGGCCGCGCTGCCCGGGACGGCCCCCGAGCCCCCTCCCGCCCGTGCCCTCACCATGGTTCCGCCGCCGTCGTCCGAGCCCCAGAGCCAGCGCCGCGCCCGAGCCGCCTCAGGAGCCGCCAGACAATGACCCGCCCGCGCGGGGGCGGCGGGCCGCGCCGCGCCGCCGCCAATCACCACCTCCCATACTAATTTGAACATCCCGCGGCGCCCAATGGCCGAGCCGCTTCTTTCCCCGTCCATGGCTGGCACCGCCCCGCGGCTCGTTTAACGGCTGTGTTGCCTTTGCACACGGCACGCAGCGGGGCGGGGGCGGGGCGCGCTGCCGTCGGTGACGTCACCGCCCGGCGAATAGAAAGAACGAGCAGAGCAGTGAGAGGCGGGGTCACGATGACGGGCAGCTGGAACAGCCAATGGAAAGCGGGCCGTGTTTCCCGCCCATTTCATCGCTCCGGCCCGGGCCGTGTTTGTGTGAGGGACCCGGGGGGGGGGAGCCGGGAGAGCCCCGGCCCGGGCACAGGGTCCGGAACGGGCCCCGCCGAGCCCCGGCATTGCCGGAGGGTCCGGAACGGGCCCCGCCGAGCCCCGGCCCGGGCGGAGGGTCCGGAACGGGCCCCGCTGAGCCCCGGCATTGCCGGAGGTCCCGCCGAGCCCCGGCCCTGCCGAAAGGCCCCGCCGGGCCGCGGGTCTCGCTGCCGCCGTGGGCCGGCCCCGATCGGGGCCGGGAGCCGCTCCAGCGTGAGGGAGCCCGCGCGGGGACAGCCGGGCCCGGCGGGGCCTCTGAGCCTCCCTGTGTTCCTTTGGGGCAGGACAGAGATAACCCGGCGCTGCCCCAGGGATGAGTGAAGGGCACCGGTGGTGAGGTAACACGGAGCCCGGAGCCCCGGGCCGGGCTGAGCACTGTCCGCGGTGACGGCAGCGGGCAAGTGTTGCCAAAAAACCCAAAACTGACGGCGCTGTTGGGGAGAGGGGGCGGCCTTTCGGAACAAACGTGTCACAGTAAATAAAAACCCAGTTCCTCAGGACGGGCCCGTTTCAGTGTCAGAGTCAGTGCCGAGGTGAGTTCGTAAATAGAACGGGGCATTCCCGAGCGAGGGTCGGAGCCCGGCCCCTCCGCCCGCCGCCCCCGGCGCAGTCTCGGTCCCCCCGGCACGGCTGTCCGGGCTCCGGGCCCCGCTTTCCCCGCAGCTCCGGCCGGGGTGCCGGCACCGCGCAGCCCCGCGCCCGCCCTGCTCACAGCCGGGCCACGGGAGGCAGGGAAGCAGCTGTCGCGGGTCCGCCCCGGCTGTCCCGGCCTCGCTGCCGCAGTTCCCCCGCTCCGCGCACCCCGCGCCCCTCGCTGCAGCTGCCGGGGGACTCGAGGCGGCCCCCGGCCACACGCGGCCTGCCCCGGCTGGGAGGAGCGGCTGGGCGAGGACGATGACGACGAAGGCATCTGTCACTGTCGCTGTCCTTGCCGGGTGCCTGCCCTGCCCCGTTGGTTCCCCCCCGCTCCGGGCGGGGGCTGTAGGCGCCGCGCATCCCCCGCCCCTCGCTGCAGCTGCCGGGGAGGCTCAGGGTGCCCCCAGCCCCTCAGCCCGCACCTGCCCCGGGCGGCAACTGCCGCGGGCCGGGCTCCATCCAGGGCCCCCCGGCTGTCCCCGGGGCCCCTCCAGCTGTCCCCAGCTCCCCCGACCCCCGGCTCCAGCCGGGGGGGGCCGGAGCAGCTGCGGGGTGGGACGGGGCCGGGGATGGGGCCGGAGCAGCCGCTGCCTCGGCCCCGGGGACGCGCGGACCGCGGGCTCGGGATGGGGAGGAGCCGCGGGCGGCTCGGGGGTCGCACGAGGCCCCGGTGGCGGTGACAGCGATGGCGGTGACGGCGGCTCATGCGCAGGCGGGTCCCCGCGTGTCCTCAGATGAGCCCGGGCCCGCAGGAGCCGCAGCGCGGGGGGCGGGGGCTGCGGCACCGCCGGTGGGGACAGCGCGGGCACGGAGGGGACACGGCGCCCGGCTGCGGGCACGGCAGGCGCCCGTGCGGCACAGCCGTGGCACGGCACACACCCCTGGCACACCGCGCAGCCTGTGCGTGGCACACGAGCCTTCCACACCTGTGCACACCTGCGCACGCCCCTGCCCGAGCCATGGCACACACGAGCCACGCCAAACCCTCCCAGCCCGCACACACACCCGCACGCAGCCGGCAGGCATGTGGGGGCACGCGTGCCTTACACACACTTTACACACACACCCCCACACCAGGCAGCCGTGCGATGGCACAAATGCCTTACACTCGCTTTACACATGCCTTACACACGCCTTACACACGCCTTACACACACACACACCAGGCAGCCGCGCGATGGCATACATACCTCACACACACTTTACACACCCACACACACACCCGCGGGGTGACACACAACACGCCCGAGCCGCACCAAACCTCCTCCCTCCCCACCGTGCTGGTTCCCCTCGCCCCCAGCTCCCCCGAGACAGGCGATGCCCTCAGGACAAGGTGGGGGATCCCAGGTTCCCTGCTCGTGCCCCCGACACCTCACGACATCCTGCTTGTCCCTGTAATGCCCCAGGGTGGCCACGCCACCCCTCACGGGACGGTGGCACCAGGTGCACCCTCCAGAGCCCCCCACAGCACCCCCAAGGAGCAATTCGGGCCCGGGCTGGTTTTCATTCACTTTTCCGCATACTTTATTTGTTACAAACATACAATTCTTTAAATATAGACTGTAAAACTCCATTTGCAAAAATCTGCTACGTCAGGAGTGCTCGGAGCAGGAGGAGTTCGTCGCGTCGGCCTCGTCTGCGCTAGTGGTAACACCCAGGACCTGCCTCCGGCCCCTGGAGCCGCCCCGCCGGCCGCAGGGAAGGGACACGGGGGCCCCGGCCCCCCCGGCCGCCTAAAGTGCAGGTTTGCTTTAGTTTTTGTTTTTCTTTCATTAAAAAAATAACAGGAATAAAACTTTCTTTTTTTTTTTTTTTCTCTTTTCGGCAAAGGGACGTCGTGGCGAGTGCTCGGGGAGGGAGGCGGCGCTCCCGGGATCGGCTGCTCTGAGGAGGATCCGGTGCTCAGAGGAGGATCCGACATTCACAGGATCCAGTTCTCAGAGGATCCAACTCTCCGAGGAGGATCTGCTGCTTGGAGAAGAACCCAGCTCAAAGAGGAGGGTCCAGTGTTTGGAGGATCCAACTCTCGAAGGAGGATCCAGCTCTTGGAGGAGGATCGGGCCCTCAGAGGATCCAGCTTTCGGAGGATCCAATTCTTGGAGGACCCAGCTGTCAGAGGATCCAACTCTGGGAGCGCCTGGCTCTTGGAGGAGGATCCAGCGCTCTCCCCACCGCTGCTGTCCCAGCCTCGTGGCTGGGCTGACCCGCGTGCTGGGCCCGCACCCAGCTGCTGCTCTGAGCCCGGCCCCCCCGGGCTCTGCCGTGGGGCTCCCCGGGGACTCCGGGCTCTGCCGTGGGGCTCCCCGGGGGCTCCGGGCTCTGCCGTGCCCCTCCCCGGCCGCCCCGCCCGGGCCTGGGCTCTCCCGCACACGCCCAGCCCCGGCTCCGGTGCTGCCGGCCCGACCGGCTCAGCGAGGATGAGGAGGGCGAGGAGGGCACCGCGGCCGGGCCTCGCCCTGCAGGAACACCTAGGAGCATCCACGGAGCCGGCTGGGATTTCCCACTGGGAATGCCTGCCGAGCTCTGCGGTGCACTGCCCTGCCTACCCCCAGTGCTCCCTCAGCTGCTTTTTTTTTTTTCTTTTCCAGTTTTTTGCAATTTTTTCCACTTTTTGCGTTTCTACAGGAGGCCGGTGAGGGGTTGGGTTGGCTTTGTCACCAACACGAGGAGCCGCCACCGGCACAGTCCCCCCAAACCATCCCTCACAGCCCCCAAATCGCCTGGAAACAAGGCAGGAGAATCCCAACTTCCGTATTTTTTAGGGCAAAAAGAATTGAAGCTGTTTGAACTTGCCCTGGAAGCACCACCCGCTCCAGACCCAGCCATTTGGGGTATTTCCAGTGGGTTTTGGGCCACTGTACAAGACTTCCAATATTCTGTCCGTACAGCCATCATTGCATTCTCCATCAGCCCCTCTGGGGCAGCAAAGCTGGAAGTACCAGGAATTTGGGATATTTTTCCCCCTATTTGTGGTTTAAAAATTAAAAAAAAATTTTAAAAAAGCAATTTGCCCATCTTCTACAGAATTCAACCCAAAACCCAACCGAATCTGAGCTATGTACACACAGCCATGTCTATGCACACAGAGTGGGAAGGGGGCTCTGGGGAGATGCTGGTGCTGTCCCGCTTTCCTGGGAAACACCCAACGGCTCCTGGCAGCTCCAAGAGAAAAACACCCCAAAAACTGCGCCCCGAGCCCCCCTCCCCCTCAGCCGCTCCCCTCGCTCCGGCTGGCTCCTCAAATCCCCTTTTTTCCCAATTTTATCTCATTTTGGCTGGTCTTTCCGCTGTCTTCCCCCGACGTGCTCTGCTCTTCCCACCCAAATGGAGCTGTGGGAGGTTGTGTCCATGGATCCAGCGCTTCTCTGGCCAGGAAAGGCTCCCTGAGCCAACGCCGGGAGCTGCTTTTTTGGGTTTATTACTGGATTTTGGTGGTTTTGCCTTTTTTTTTCTCCTCTTCCATATATTTCTAGCCAGCTCCTCGGAGCTGGGCCGGGCCGGCAGCGATTCCGCCGCTCTCCCGGAGTAGAAATAAGGCTAAATCACCGCAATTCAGCCAAAAGAAAGAAACCCAAAGGAATATATATATATTTTTTTTATATATATATATATATATATCTCATCCTCTTCAAAAATAAAAGGAGAGGTCCCGCGGCTGGACGCCGGTGAGTCCCGAGGAGCTGGGAGCGTTCGTGTTCCCCCCAAATCCGTCGTCGCCGTCGTGGTTTATGGTTTTTCTCCGTGGCAAAGAACACAGGACCAGGAGGATGGGTGGATACAGCAGGAATTCACCGGAAAGAGCTGCCTGAGGGTACAAAATACAGTACGGACACATCGGCCACCGAGGAAGGACTATTGCTCCCGTGTGAGTGAGTGAGGGATCCGGGTCCTTTGCGACGGAGAAGGCTTAAAAACGGGATAAACGGAAGGAATTCGCTTTAAAAATCCCTTTAAAAAGAGCGACGGCAGCGGGAGCAGCGGGAGCAGCGGGACGGGGCCGGACGGACGGACGGATGGACAGCGGCGTCCCCGGGGTCTGCGGCCGTTCCTCACTTCCCAATAAATATGGAGAGAGGGAGACGCCGGATCCGTGGTAATAAATTAAAGGAGGCAGCTGATTGGGCTCCCAAAAATGGATTAAAAGGAAAAAAAACAAAAAAAAAAGAAAAAAGAAAAGTCCTAAAAGTGGTGAAACCGTTGGAGAAGAAGAGGCAAAACTTTGGAATGAGAGCGATGGAGTTCAGAGTTACGGGGAAAACAGGGAGAAAAACCGGAATTCTGGACAGGGCAGGACTGAGCTGAGGGAGTGAAAAAGAATTAAAAACAAAAAAAAAAAAGACTATTTGAGAGTGGAAAAATGTGTTTAATAGGAGGTGGCTGGAGGGACCAGGCGGCGCCAGGGCCGGGCCCAGGGGGGTAAAAAAAGACAAAAGGAGGCAAAAAATAACAATAAACCTCCAAAATCCACCCCCAAGGTGCCGGGGCCGGGCGTGGCCACGGATTTGGGGCCGGAAAATCCAATTTGGGTGAAGCCAAGGGGCGGATTCCGGCGGGTCCTGGTGAAACGGGGCCGGAGGCGCCTTATTTGGAGAGAAGGGGAAGATGTTTCGCCCCGTCGAGTTTTTCCTTGTGCTTTGTGCCGGCGCCTCCCCCTTCCCGGCGGGAAACGGGGAGGTGGGGGGGAAAAACGGTCAGAAATCGGCAAAACCGAGGAAATCTTCCCGAATTGTCAGGGAGCCGCCAGCTCGGGGCGGGTTCCAGTTCGGGCGCCCGGAGTTTGCATCCCAAAAATACAACAACAAAAAAAGAAAGAAAAACAAACGCGGAAAGAGAAGGGAAAAAAAAAAAAAAAAGGAAAATAAAGGAAAAATCACAAGCCGAGGGAACGGCCGTTGGTCCAAGGTGCCTCCGCTGCCCCCCCGGCGCTGCCGCTGCCGCTCGGCTCCGGGGCCCGCGGGTGCTGGTTTCGATGGGGGGGCACCGGGAGGGGAGGGGGCTGCGGGTGAGCCCCTGTCCCCCCACAAAGCAGCGAGTCCGGGGGGTCCCACGGCGGGAGCAGAGGAGGGGGCGGGGAGGCCGCGGGCGGCGGCACGGTCGGGCCGGTTTCTCTCTCTCCGGTGGCGGCAGGAGGGGGGGCTCGGGGGGCTTGGGGACCCCCGTGCCCCACCGCTGCTGGGGGGGGGGGCTCGAGGACCCCTTCGTCCCGTTGCTGGGGGCGGGGACATGGGGGCTTTGGGGACCCCTTCACCCCATCGCTGTGAGGGGGGTGGGGGGGCTCTGGGACCCCCTCGCCCCGTCGCTGTTGGGGGGGGCTCGGGGACCCCTTTGCCCCGTCACTGGGAGGGGGAACTGGGGACCCCTTGGCCCCGGGGCTCGGGGGGGGTGGTGGGGGGCCGGCGTCGGGGTCGAGGGCTGGGGGGATCGGCTCAGTCGTCGTCCACGTCGTCGCCGTCGGAGTCGTCACCGGCGCCGCTGCCGCTGCCGGGTCCCGGCGGGCCGGCGCGCCGGTCGTAGAGCTTGTCCCGCTGGCGCTCCTGGATGTCGCGCATCTCCTCGGCGTAGCGGCAGAAGGCGCCGCCGAACTTGGCCCAGGCCTTGTAGGGGACGGTGATGGCGTTGCGGTAGGACGGCTTCACCTCGCTGACCCGCAGGAACACCCCGTACTTGTTGCAGCCCACGTCGAAGAAGAAGCGCTTGGAGTCCACGGTGATGGACGTGCCCTCGGGCAGCTCCCCGTAGAGCCCCCCGCCGCCCGGGCCGCCGCCGCCGGGGCCGCCCAGCTCGTCCTCCTCGCCGCCGTAGTCGTCGATGAGCTTGGCCAGGGCGTCGCGGAACTCGATGAGGCCCTGGGCGGGCAGCGCGATGGTCTGGCCGCTCTGCAGCCCGGGGGGGCCGCCCGCGAAGCCGCCCGGGCCGCCGGGGCCGCGGTTCACGGTCTGGCGGATGCGCAGGAAGCGCCCGCGCTGGTTCTCCTTCAGGTCCAGGTAGTACTTGCGGTTCTCCCGCACCAGGAACTCGCTCTTGAGGGCGCGGCGGGGCCCGGCGCCGTCCTCGCCCGGCGGCCCCGCGGCCTGGGCCAGCTGCTCGGGGCTGGACGGGCCCAGCTGCGCGTAGTGCTCGATGAAGTCGCCCAGGTAATCGCGGAACTCGGCGGCCACGGCCATGGAGAGCGTGAGGCGGCTCTTGGAGCCGCCCGCGCCCACCTCGGCGATCTTGAGGAAGCGGCCCTTGGCGTTCTGCTTCACGTCCAGGTAGAAGCGCTTGTTCTGGATGTCCAGCCGCTTGGACGCCAGCTCCTGCGTCTCCTGCTCGGGGCCGGCCGCGCCGCCGCCGCCGGGCCCCGCGGCCGTGCCGGCGCCCCCCGCCCCGCCGCGGGCGGTCCCGAACCCTCCTCCTCCTCCGCCGCCGCCGCCGCCGCCGCGCTCGCTGCCGCTGTCCCCGTCCGCCATCTTGTCCGCCCGCCCCGCGCGCCGCCCGCTTCCGGCCCCGCTGCGACACCGCTGACGTCACCGCCGCACCGCCGCCGTCACGTGCGCCAGGGCCCCGCCCACCGCGTCCCCGCGCGCCCCCGCCGAGGCCCGCCCCCCGGCTGTCAATCACCGCCTCCGCGCCTCCCATTGGCCGCTGGGCCTGGGCCCCGCCCCGCAGCCCCCGCCCCGCCCGGTTCCGTTGAGCGCGGAGCTCCGCCCCCCGCCTGTCAGTCACGGGGGCCGCGAGCTCCGATTGGTCCCCGAAGCCCCGCCTCCGGCCGTCACTCACTGCTAGCACAGCCCCCATTGGCCAGTGAGGCGTGATGTCATCTCCAGTCAGCATGACATCATCGATGACGTCATGAGCAGTATGTGGCACTGAGGCTGTGCTTTGGGTGGGATTTTGGGCCCCCCCCGGAGCCCTGAGCGGGGCCTGGAGGGCAGAACCTGCACCCACCCCTGGTGTGGGATGCGGTGACATTGCAGGTGACATCGCGGGTGACATTGCGGGTGACATCGCGGGCCATCTGCCCGAGGGGAACCAACAGGGACCTCCCAGGGCCTCCTGGGAACATTCAGGAACCTCGCGTGGCCCTCTCAGGATCTCCTGTGGCCACCTGGGATCACCTGGGAGCCTCCAGGGGTCCCCTGGGGATCTCCGTGAGCCTCCAGGGATCTCCTGGCACCCAGCGGGGCCTCAGAGGAAGGGGGAGCCACGAGAGCCCAGCGGGATCGGCGCCCCGGGAGCCTCCAGCAGCAGGAGGCGGCTCCTGTGACCCACGGGACAGGCAAGGGCACGTCCAAGGGGACAGCCAGGCCCCCGGGGGACACCCTGTGCGTGTGGGGCTGTGACCAACCCGACCCCCCCAGCGCTCCGGGGCTTCCTCCAAAGGGGACAGAGCCACACTGGGACCCCCAGGGCAGAGGGGCAGTGCAATGGGATCCCCCTCCCCCAGACCCTGCTCCCAGGCCGTGGTGTCCCCCTCATGTCCCCACGTCCCCTCCCTGCCCTGGGGACACCCCCAGGCCCGCTCCCCCCGCGCCGTTGCCCCCAGCACACACAGAGCCAGGCCCTCCACACAACCTCTTTATCTGGGAAGATTCGGGGGCTCAGGGGGGCCCCAGGGGTCCCGCAGCCCCTCAGTGGGGCAGCTCGTGGGGGATCAGTTTGTAGTGGGCACCGCAGGAGGGGCAGCGCTGGGGCTCGCCCTTGTGCAGCCAGAACCAAACCACGAAGCTGTTGTCCTCCTCACCTGGGGGACAGGGACAGCGTGGGACGGGGCACAGGGACAGGGGACAGGGACACGGGGACAGGGACAGCAAGGGACATGGGGACAGGGAGGGACAGGCACCGGGGAGAGGAACAAGGGAACATGGACAGCGTGGGACAGAGCACAGGGACAGACAGGAACGGACAAATGGACAAGGGACAGGGACAGACACACGAACACCACGGACAGGCCTGGATGCAAGGATGGACACATGGACAAGACAGACACAGGGAGGGACACACGGACACGGGGAGGGACACGGGGACATGGGGAGGGACACACGGACACGGGGATGGACACACGGACACGGGGAGGGACACGGGGGCAGGGGCACTCACAGACACAGCCCACGATGCGCTTGTTGGTGACAGAGGGCACGAGGTTGGGGTCGCTCTTGGTGCCCGCGTAGCGCTTGGGCCGGAACATGCTGTACGGGTCCTGGGGGCACCGGGGCCGTGAGCGCCCACAACGCCCCGCCCCTGCAGCCCCCAGCCCCCCTGAGACCCCCAGAACCGCCCTGCCCCTGCAGCCCCCCCGAGACCCCCAGAACCGCCCTGCCCCTGCAGCCCCCAGCCCCCCTGAGACCCCCAGAACCGCCCTGCCCCTGCAGCCCCCCCGAGACCCCCAGAACCGCCCTGCCCTTGCAGCCCCAGCCCCCCTGCAGACCCCAGAACGCCCTGCCCCTGCAGCCCCCAGCCCACATCCCCCAGACCGCCCAGCCCCCAGCCCCCGAGCCCCAGATGCCCTGCCCCTGCAGCCCCCAGCCCCACAGCCCCCCGAGTCACCCTGTCCCTGAGACCTCCCCAACCCTGAGACCCCCAGACCCTCCCGGGAACCCCAACCCCGGACCCTCCAGGGACACCAAAACTGCAGACGAACCCCCCCCTCCCGAGTGCTCCCCAAACGCCCCGGGGTCCCCAGATCCTCTCCCCCCTTCCCCTCAGACCCTGCCCCCGCCAAGGCCACCGAAACCCCGAAACGACCGCGAAGCGCCCGCCACCCCCTGAGCCTCCCCGCAACACCGTGCGGCTCCCCCGAGCACGCACCCGCCAAACCCAGCCCCTCCAAGGCCGATCGAGCCCTGAACCCGCCCCATCGCCCCCCCCCCGGCAGGCCCGGCCCGAGCCCCCGCGCGGGCCCCTCCCGAGCTGCCCCGGCACTCACCAGACCCTTGTTCATGGCCTCCATCACCTTGCGCTCCAGCCCGGTCGCCTGCTCCTCATCGCTGGCCAGGTTCCCTGCGGGCCGCCGTCACACCGAGGCTGCACACACCGCGCCCCGGCCCCCCCGCCCCCGCTCCTTCCTCTCCCGCTCCCCCCCCGTGTCCCCGCTCCCCGCTCACCGGGCACGCCGAAGTGTCGGGCGGGCGCGGCGCGGGCGGAGGCCGCGGGCAGGAGGCGCAGGGCCGCGCTCACCCGCAGTAACCTTGAGGCCATGGCGGCGACACAGCGGCACTTCCGCTGCGGCCGGAAACGGAAATGACGTCGGGCGGGGCGGCGGGGCCGCGCGATGGAGCCGCGAGCCGCCGGGCGGGGCCCCGCCCACACCGACAGAGCCCCGCCCACCGAGACAGAGCCCCCGCCCACAGAGACAGAGCCCCGCCCCTCGGTGTGGCCCCGCCCCCAGTGCGGGCCCGGTGGTCCCGAGGGGGGGGGATCTTGGATGGGACCCGTGGGGACAGACGGGGACAGTGCCCCCCGGGCCCTGGGGCTGGGTCACCCCTGGGGGACAGGGACAGTGCCCCCAGGGCCATGGGGATGGGACACCTTGGGACTGGGGGGGAGCCGGGGACACCCTGGAGGTGACGGGGACGGGGATGATGTCCCTGTGACCCACGGGGAACGGGGACAGGGACAGGGATGATGTCCCTGTGACCGTGAGGCCGGGACACCCCCGGAGGGATGGAGACAATGAACCGGAGGCCGCGGGGACACGGCAGCCCTGAGGGATGGGGACAGATGCTCCTGGGGCCTTGGGGACACAGCGCCTCGGGGGCACAGGGACGGTGTCCTGCGGGCCGTGGGGCTTTGGGGACACCCCGAGGGACACGGACAGCCCCGGGGTGACACGGCCGATGTCCCCGGAGACCTGGGGACAAGGCCAGCTCAGGACACTGCGGAGTGACATCCCCGCGGCGATGGGTACAGGTGGCCATGGGGGGAGGTGACAGCCCCCAGGGACACGGGGACAGTCCGGGGGGGACAGGGCCGATGTCCCCGGGACTGTGTGACACCCACAGAGGGGTGGGGACAGCTCTGGGGGAGCAGGGACAGCCCCCCCCCCCCGCCTCCCGTGCCTCAGTTTCCCCTCCCCTCGCTGCTTACTCATCCCTATCGATCCCATCGATCCCACCGGGGACCGGGGGGGCCAAAACAGCCTTTTTTCCACCCAGTTTTGAGGCCCGCGCTGGTTTGACCCCCCCCCGATGAGCCCGGCACCCGGGGGCGCTGCGGGGAGCGGGGGCGGCGCCCGGGCCCCCCCAAATCCCCAAACCCCCAAATCCCCCTTGGGAATCCGCGAAGAACGCCCGGGAGAGCCGGGGGGGCGAGAGCAGGGCGGGGGGGGAGGAGGAGGAGGAGGAGGAGGAGGAGGAGGAGGAGGGCTCGGACAGACGGACACGGACACTGACACGGACACGGACACGGACAGACGGGCACGGACAGACGGACAGACGGACACGGACACGGACAGACGGGCACGGACACACGGACACACGGACACGGACACACGGACCCGCACGTCCCGCGCCCCGCAGGGTCCGGGCAGGGGGAGCCCCCCGAGCCCCCGGGGCCATGGGCATCCAGGGCATGGAGCTGTGCGCCGTGGCCGTGGTCATCCTCCTCTTCATCGCCGTGCTCAAGCAGTTCGGCATCTTGGAGCCCATCTCTGTGGAAGGTACCCCCCCCCCGCTTAACCTTAATTAACCCTAATTACTCAAATAAATTAATTCCCACCCCCCATCCCTGGGTGTCCCTGTCCCTCCTCCCAGCGCTGAGTGACCTCTTGGTCTCTAATTGGTCCTTATAGAGTAGAACTGGCAGGTTTGGGGGTTTTTGGGGTTTTGGGGTTCCCCCCGAGGGGCTGCGCTGCCAGCGGCCCCCAAAGCCCCGGGGGTGGGGACCCTCACCCCCTGCGAGCCCCCAGGAGCGATCACGGGGACCCCCAGTGACCCCAAACCTTCCCGAGGTACCCGGGAGGGCTCTGAGCTGGTCTTGACCCCAACAAGCCCCGTGGGGGGGTGCGACCCCAAAAACCTTCTGAGGGGGGACACGGGGAGCGCCAGGTCCTGCAGCCGCCCCTGGGCCTCCCTCAGAGGGGGCGGGAGGGTCCCCAAACCCCTGAGATGGGACACCAGGGCCCCCAGTCCCCCCCCGGGTCCCTCGAGACGTGGCACAGCAGCACCTGGGGCTTCGCCCCTCTCTGTCTCTCCCGGGAATTTTCCGGGCTCCCAAACCCATCCCAAAATTGCTGACACCCCCACGCCCCCCTCCCCCCCGTGCTGAGCGGCTCCACAGGGGCTTCCCAGGCTGAAATTATTAATGAGCCATCATTTATTAATTACCTTCCGCCGGGCCGGGCGGGAGCAGCAGCGGGTAAGAGGTGGCTCGGGAATGTTCCGCGCCTTGGGAAGGTGGGAAAGCCCTCGGGATGCGGCACCCGCGGTGCCCCAGGGTCCCGGGGAGAGACTCGGGGTCTGGGCCGTGCTTTCAGGGGCATGAGGGTCAGTTTTAGGGGATGGGGGTGGGTTTAGGGGATGGGTTTAGGGGTGCAGGGGATGGGTTTAAGGGATGGGGGTGGGTTTAGGGGTGCAGGGGGTGGGTTTAGGGGATGGTTTAGGGGTGCAGGGGTGGGTTTAGGGGATGGAGGTGCGTTTAGGGGTGCAGGGATGTTTCTAAGGGGGTCTGCCCGGGCTGTCTCCTGGCAGACAGCGGCGATGCCGACGTGGAGCTCCCGACCGTCCGGCACCAGCCCGAGGGGCTGGAGCAGCTCCTGGCTCGCACCAACTTCACCAAGACGGAGCTTCAGTCCCTGTACCGCGGCTTCAAGAACGTGAGTCCGGGGCTCCGCCGCCCCCGCCCCCCGAAGCCGCAGGCCCCGCTGGCCTCGGGGTCACCGGCGCCGCTCCCGTTCCCAGGAATGTCCCAGCGGCCTGGTGGATGAGGAAACCTTCACGCTCATCTACTCGCGGTTCTTCCCCCAAGGCGGTGAGTGGGGGGTCCCAGGAGGGTCTGGGGGCCCATCCCGAGAGGCTCCCGAGCCCGGGGCGGGGCGGTCACCGCCGCGCTCCCCCCGCAGACGCCACCTCCTACGCCCACTTCTTGTTCGACGCCTTCGACGCCGACCGCAACGGGGCTCTGTGCTTCCAGGTGGGAATTCCTGGTGGGAATGGCCGTGCCAGCACCGTGATTCATCACATCCTCCCCCTCCTCCTCCTCCTCCTCCTCCTCCTCCGCTTCCCCCTCCCGGGCTGTGGCCAAACTCCCCGCGGGTGCCGGGAGCGGCGGGGGTAAAAATAACAGGATCAATAGGGGCTGAAATCCCTCAGGCGCCCCGGATCAATGAGGCGGCGGGAGGGAGGGAGGGGCAGGGGCTGGGGGTCCCTCCCCAGGGTCCCTCCCCGCTCACGGCCGCGACCCTTCGCCAGGATTTCGCCGTGGGGCTCTCGGTGCTGCTGCGGGGCTCGGAGCGGCAGAAGCTGAAGTGGACGTTTGACCTCTACGACGTGAATAAGGACGGCTACGTCACCAAGGAGGTGACACTGGGGGACACTGGGGGGCCTGGTGGGGGGGGGGACGCCCAGACGGGGACCTGCCAGCGCCCTGTGTCCCCCAGGACATGCTGGAGATCATGAAATCCATCTATGCCATGATGGGCCGCTGCACCGAGCCCGCCCTGGGGGCCAGCGCGCCCGCCCAGCATGTGGAGCTCTTCTTCCAGGTGAGACTGTCCCCAGTGTCACCTCCGGGGCCACTCTGCGGCCGGGGGTGGCCCCACTGAGCCCTGGCCGCTCCCTTGCAGAAGATGGACAGGAACAGGGACGGCGTGGTGACCTTCGAGGAGTTCCTGGCCACGTGCCAGGAGGTGAGGGGCTCTGGGGGGCTTGGGGGGCACCATCCTCATCCTCCTCATCCTTGTCCCGTCCCAAATTGAGGTGCTGGGGACATCAGGAGAGAGGGGGACAAAGGGGCCACCCTGGGAGGGACGGGAGAGGAGGGACAGGAGGAGAGGGACAGGAGTCGGGGCTGGGAGAGGGATGGGGGCGGACAGGAGGGTTGTGATGGGAAGTGTGGGATGCGGGGGACAGGAGGGGACAGATGAGGGGACAGGATGGCAAAAGGGTGACCAGAGGAGGGGGGTCAGGAGGAGGGGACACGGGAGCTCTGATCTCTCCCCCAGGACAAGGACATCATGAGCTCCATGCAGATCTTCCACAACGTGCTCTAGAGCCCGGCCCCCTCCCGGAGCTTTTCTACTGTTCCAGACAAACAAGAAGGTCAAAGTCAGGAGAAATCCAGCGCCCAGAGACGGGACAGGACAAGGACAAGGACAAGGACACCATTGCCACCAGAGCCCCCCTGGCACGGTGCCCCCTGCCCAGACAGACCCAGACTGGGGGGCTGAGCCTCCCCTCCACAAGGAACCCCGGGGGGAGCAGGGACCTGACTCGGCACAAACCCGACCCCAGGGGGACACGGGGACAGCCTGGGACCCCCCGGGGCTGTGGGGACCCTCTGGGTCGGGGTGTCCAGATGGCAGCCATGACATGGAGCCCCCAAACACCACCCTAAAGCACACAGTCCCCCCTCCCCCAGCACTCAGGGGACCCCCATGAAGGCACAGCCCCCTCCCCCAGGAGAGGGGGGATTTTATAAATAAACCAAAACAGGGACGATTTAGGGGTGAAATGGAGTCAAGAGAGGGATGTGAGAGACGCGCGGTGCCCCGCTCCCTGCCCCGCTCCCTGTCCCTGCCCGTGTCCCGGCCCCTCTTCCGTTCCCACTTCCATTTCCCGTGCCTCTCCCAGTCCCATTCCCATTCCCAGTCCTGCTCCCGTTCCCATTCCCATTCCCATTCCCCATTCCCAGTCCCGCTCCCGTTCCCATCCCCATTCCCCATTCCCCATTCCCGTTCCCATTCCCGTTCCCATTCCCAGTGTCATTCCCATTCCCCATCCCCATTCCCATTCCCCATTCCCGTTCCCATCCCCATTCCCATTCCCATTCCCAGTGCCATTCCCATTCCCGCTCCCATTCCCATCCCCATTCCCATTCCCATTCCCATCCCCGTTCCCATTCCCATTCCCATTCCCATTCCCATCCCCATTCCCATTCCCGCTCCCATTCCCGGTCCCCGCCCCTCGATCCTCTCCCCTCATTGGCCGGCCCGAGGGGGGCGGGGTCTCGGCGCGCGACCTTCGGCCGGGGTGGCACGTGACGCGACACGTGACGGGGCGGAGCCGGGCCCGCAGCGCCCCCTGGCGGAGAGGGGGAACAGCCGAGCGTGAGACCCCGGGACCCCGGGATCGGGGCTGGATGGGGATCCCTGGGAACGGGGGAACCCCCGGGATCGGGGCTGGATGGGGATCCCTGGGAACGGGGGCATTCCCGGGATCGGGGCTGGATGGGGATCCCTGGGAACGGGGGAACCCCCGGGATCGGGGCTGGATGGGGATCCCTGGGAACGTGGGCATTCCCGGGATGGGGCTGGATGGGGATCCCTGGAACGGGGAACCCCGGGGGGAACCCCGGGGATCGGGGCTGGATGGGAACTGGGGGAGATCCCTGGGAACGGGGGAACCCCGGGATCGGGGCTGGATGGGGATCCCTGGGAACGGGGGAACCCCGGGATCGGGGCTGGATGGGGATCGCTGGGAACGGGGGAACCCCGGGATCGGGGCTGGATGGGGATCCCTGGGAACGGGGGAACCCCCGGGATCGGGGCTGGATGGGGATCCCTGGGAACGGGGGAACCCCCGGGATCGGGGCTGGATGGGGATCCCTGGGAACGGGGGAACCCCCGGGATCGAGGCTGGATGGGGATCCCTGGGAACGGGGGAACCCCCGGGATCGAGGCTGTGCGGGATAAAGGGGGGGGTGTCCCAGGTACCGGAGCCGTGCGGGATCGGGACCGTGCGGAGCCCGGGCTGGGGGGAGTGCGGGATTGGTGGAGAATCCCACGGAGCCGGGGGATTCCTTGGGGTCGGGCTGAGTGGGCGAGAGGCGGGGGGAATCCCCCGGGTCTGGGTTTGTGCAGGATCAGGGGAACCCCCAGGAATCGGGGTGCGATCCTCAGGGAATCCTCAGGGGTCGGAGCGGAACCACGAGGGCCCCCCTGGGGCTGGGGCGATTCTGGGGATCGCGATCGTGCGGGGCTGGGGGAGCGACCCTCCGGCCCCGGGGCTGTGCGGGATCCCCCGGGCTCGGGGCGGGGATCCCCCGGGTGCCGGGATCCATCCCGAGCCCAGCGGGATCGCTGTCCCGGTGCCGCAGGGGATGCGCGGGGCGCTGCGGCTCGTGCGGTTCCGCGGGGCCGCGGGCGGGGGGCCCCGGCTCGGGCTGGAGGAGGCGCCCGGGGGGGACCTGGTGGATCTGAGCGCGGCGGAGCCGGAGCTGCCCCGATCCATGCGGGAGTTCCTGGAGATCGGCCCCCGCGGGCTGGCGCTCGCCGAGAGGTGCGTGATCCCCAGAGCTGGGTGATCCCAAACTGGGTGATCCCAAACTGGGTGATCCCCAGAGCTGGGTGCTGCACAAGGAGAGGGAACTCCAAAAGGGGGTATCCACATGGATCCCCACAGGAGTGGCCACCCAAGTCTGCTTTGGATGACCCCAAAGTGGGTTACCCCCAACAGCTGGCACCCCAAAAAGGTGGGCACTCCAAATCATGCGTGACCTCCAAGAGTGGCTGACCCCAAAAGGCGGGTCCCCTCAAATGTGGACATCCCCAAAAGGAGAGTCCCCAAAATACAGCTGACCCTTGTGAATGGCCCCCAAAAGTGCCTTCCCTGAGAAGTGGGTGCCCCAAAACGTGGGTGATGCCGAGGGGGGATCTGTCCCCACAGAGCTCTGCAGTCGGGGCAGCACCGGGTGCCCCGGGCGGCGGCGCAGCTGCTGGCACCCGTGGGGGACCCCGAGAAGGTGATCTGTGTGGGGCTCAACTACCACGACCACTGCCAGGAGCAGGGCGTCAAGGTCCCCAAGGAGCCCCTCATCTTCAGCAAGTTCCCCAGCGCCATCACCGGGCCCTTCGATGACATCGTGCACCCCCAGGACACCAGCGTGGGTAGCCCGGGACCCCCCCCCCCAGCGTGGGTACCCCGGGACCCCCCCCCCAGCGTGGGTACCCCGGGACCCCCCCCCCCCCAGCGTGGGTACCCCGGGACCCCCCCCCGGCCCCCCGGGGGAACGGCCCCCCCAGCCCCCTCTGTGTCCCCGCAGGAGCTGGACTGGGAGGTGGAGCTGGCTGCGGTCATCGGCAAGAGGGGGCGGCACATCGAGGTACGGCCCGTCCCGGCCCTGCCTCCCTTCAGGGGGTCTGTGGGAGTGTCCCCCTGTAAGGGGAGTGTCCCCGCTGTCCCCAGGAGGCGGCGGCCCTGGAGCACGTGCTGGGCTTCACGGTGGCCAACGACGTGAGCGCCCGGGACTGGCAGATGCGGCGCAACGGGCGGCAGTGGCTGCTGGGGAAAACCTTCGACACCTTCTGTCCCCTGGGGCCGGCCATTGTCACCAGGGAGGCGGTGGCAGGTGGGGACAAGGACGGGGTGGGCACAGGATGGGGATGGGACAAGAACGGGACAGTGATGGGATGGGGACAGGACAGGGACAAGACAGGGACACGATGGTGACTTTCTCAGCTGCCACTGGTGCCACCAGAGCCCCGTGTTCCCCATTTCCCCGTGTTTTTCCCCACGGTGGGGTCCCCATGTCCCCCTGTGTCACCTCCCACAGATGTTCACAACCTGTGGATCCGCTGCAGCGTCAACGGGCAGCGGATGCAGGACAGCAACACCCGGCACCTCATCTTCGGGGTGCCCGCCCTCGTCGCCTGGGTGTCCCGGTAGGAACGGGGGGCCAGGGACCCCCAAGGCCCGGGGGGGGCCATGGCTCATCCCTCATGTGCCCCCAGGTTTGTGACACTGGTCCCTGGGGACATCCTGCTGACAGGGACCCCTGCGGGAGTGGGGGTCTTTCGGAAACCGCCCGTTTTCCTTAAGGTGAGGGGGACACCGGGGCTGGGCTGGGGCTGGGGCTGAGCGGGGACACGTGGGACCCCACTGGGGACAGATGCCACCATGTCCCCCCCTCGCAGCGTGGAGATGAGGTGCAGTGTGAGATTGAGGAGCTGGGCACCATCTGCAACCGGGTGGTCTGACGGCGGAGAGACCCCCCCCGAATCCCCCGTCCCCCCGTGGTGACAATAAATCCAGGAGCCATCGGGTCACTGCTCTCTGTTTATGGGCCTGGGGGCTACAGCTGAATGAACTGGTGGACGAAGGCTCCCAGCTTCTCCCGGCTGGAAGCAGACTGGAAAGGCTGGGAGAGCTGCAGGAGGGGTCCATTGGGGGTCTGCTGCTCCTCCAGCACCTGGGGGGCACAGGGGGGTCAGGAAGGGAGAGGGGGGGCAGCAAAATGTTGGGGGGCTGGGGGAGCTCTGCTTACCCCCATGTCCTTGAAAGTCTGCAGGGAGCTCAAGGCCAGGCTCCTGTCAGGATACCCTGTGGGGAGAAAGATCCCGGGGAACCCCCAAATGCCACCTCCCAAGAGCCCTGAGCCTGGCTTGGGGGTCACTGACCCCTAAAAGCGAGACCCCCCCCACCCTGACTCACCATCCTCATCCTCGGCCAGGAATTCCAGCAGTGCCTCCACGTAGTCAGCCTCTGCAGTGGGGAGGGGTGTCAGACCCCAGCTCCTGGGGGCTCCAGCCGTGCCTCAGTGGCCCCAGGGAGTCCCAGGGGGTTCCCCTCTTTGGGGGTCCTACCGGGCTGGGGCCAGGGGGGTCTCTGCAGGAACTCCACGGCCCGGCCGTAGGTCAGCAGGATGGGGCTCAGCAGGCGGCACAGGAAGAGCAGGAAGCCAGGGAAGTCCTGGGGCTCGCTGACCTGTGGGGGGCACAGGGACAGATTTGGGGGAGCCCACCCTCGCCCCAGCCCGGGGGACAGCGGGGGAACCCCCCAGTACCTTGTAGAACTTCCTGGGGACCTCGTGCTCGCTGTCACTGTCGCTGTCATCACTGAAGGGCTCCCAGGAATGTCTCCACAGGAAGTGCCGGGGGGCCACATCACAACCCCTGTGCTCATCCTCCCCCTGTGGGGACAACAAGGTGTCACCTCCCCTCAAAGCCACCCTGTCCCCGTGCCCCAGGAGAGGTCTCGGGGTGTCACCCACCTCCTCCTCCTCCAGCAGCCCCGCAAGGATGAGCTTGTCCAGGATGTCCAGGCTGTGTAAGTCAGGAGGCTGGCAGGGCTGGGGACACAGGAAAGGGGTGACAGGCCACCTGTGTGTGCCCACCTGGAGCCCCAGCAGGGCCAGGGATGACAGGCCACCTGTGTGTGCCCACCTGGAGCCCCAGCAGGGCCAGGGATGACAGGCCACCCCCGTGTCCCCACCTGGAGCCCCAGCAGGGCCAGGGATGACAGGCCACCTGTGTGTCCCCACCTGGAGCCCCAGCAGGGCCAGGGATGACAGGCCACCTGTGTGTCCCCACCTGGAGCCCCAGCAGGGTTGGGGGCAGCAGCCTCAGCAGCTCCAGGATCTTGCAGAGCAGCTCATCCCGGCTCAGCACGATCTTGGTAAAGTTCGAGGGGGGCTCCAGGACTGGCAGCATCTCCAGCACCAGGGCACGGATTGCACAGGCTGAGGGGACAGCAGTGTCACCAATTCCCCTGGGATTCCTGATGTCCCAGAGTCCCCAGCATCCCCAGCTCCCCCAGTGTCCCTGACCTCTGGCATCCCCAATCCCCCCCATCCCCATTGCCCAGTGTCAGTAATCCCCTGCATCCCCAGTTCCCCCAGATTCCCAGGGCATCCCTGGTGCCACCACTGCCCCCTGTCCCTGCTCCCGGTGTCCCCACTCACCGCCCACGGCCTCCCCAGCCAGGCGGCGCCGGACACCCCCCGCCAGCCGCCACAGCCGGGGCCGGGCCGAGGCCTCGGGGGGCCCCAAGGGGTACGGGGCCAGGGGGAACTGCAGCAGCCTCAGGCTGTGCCACACCAGCGCCCGCAGCTGCCCCGAGAACCCCACGGTGCAGCCCCGCAGCAGCAGCTGCTCCAGCAGCTTCGAGAAATCCCACATCAGCTGCGTCAGCAGCACCACCTGGGGAACAGAGGGGATTCTGCTGGGAATGCTGCTCCCAGGGAAAGGGGGCAATTCCCACTGGGCACGCTGCTCTGTGGGGAGCAGGGAGCCCTGCTGGGAACGCTGTTCCCAGGGAAGGGAAGGATGGAAAGCTCATCCCACCTCCTGGTAGCGGTGGAGCAGCAGCGCCGCAGTGATTCCCACGGCCATGATGGCAGAGCAGGAGCTGCAGTCTGCAGTGGGACAGGGATTCATTACCTGGGGGGATTACCCTCCACCCCATCCCAAGGGATGCAGGGAACCCTGGCCCCTCACCACTCAGGGCATGCAGCCCCAGCGCCGTCACCGGAATCTCCTCTTCAGTCCCCACACTGGGACTCAAATTCTCCACATTCCCAGCACCCGGCAGGCTGGGAAGGCAGGATGAGAGGGGTGAGGAGAGAAGCCGGGAGCAGAGAACCAAGGGGAAACCCTGCCCGGGGCTCAGCTCCTCACCTTCTGCCCAGGATGGTGGGAAGCAGCAGCTGCTCTGGACGATTCTCTTTGAGGATTGGCTTCACTCGGTTGCTGTCCACAAATTCCTGGGAATGAGGATGAAGGAGCCGGTGGGTGCTCACACCCCTCAGCACCATGAGCTGACTTATCCCTTGATCCCCAGGGCTGGGAGGAGCCCGGATTTCCCCAGGATGGATTCACTCGATCCCCCCAGACACCTCAAACCCCACCACCATCCCAGGAACAGTCTCCAGTCTGGGATGGATCCAGGGGGGTCTGCAGCTGCCGTACCCGCAGGGAGAAGGGCTGTGAGAAATCCAGCCGGGCACAGCCACAGTACCGGCGCAGGGCCTGGAACGCTGCCCGGAGACACGCGCCGACCCCGAGGGGCTGAGGGGGCTGCCAAGGGATGGCATCGAGGGATTAACAGCACAGTTGGGGGGTGTCACTCCCCAGGGATGCTCCCAGAGATTCAGGGGAACAGTGCTTCCCAGAGACTTTGGAGAACACTGGTCCCCAGGGATGGTGCCAGTGATTTGGGGGAGCACCCCTGATCCCCGCTCACCGCTCCATCCTGCTCCACTCTGCCGGGAGCCACGTCGTAGGCGATTCCCACGGGGACGATGAGGACGTCGGGGACGGCCCCGTCCCGCAGCGCCCGGAGCAGGCGGAGCAGCCAGCGCCGGGCGGGGTCTGCGAGCTGCAGGGCAGCCGAGGGCTCCTCCAGGAACAGCACAAGGGGCTGGCGGCTCCGCAGCACCTCCTGCACGTACTGGGGAGAGACTGGGAGTGCTGGGAACTGCCAGCACCTCCCAGAGCGCTCCAGAGGGATTTTCCAGCCCAAGTTGCACCTACCGCATCCAGCACGGCCCCCGGGAGCCCCTTATCCCAGTCACTCTGGATCTGTGCCATTCCCGAAGGCAGGAAAATCCCTCCCAGGCGCTGGAGCAGGGATCTGGCGAGGGAAGGACACCGTGGGCACCCACTGCATCCCCCTGGATCCCCTGGGAACATCCCCCAGCGCTGCCTTACCGGAGGCGGGGGCGGGTCCGGGCGCCCACCGTCACCCGGGGCACCCCGATCCCCAGCGACAGCAGCACGAAGGACAGCAGGGGCCCGTCCAGCTGGGACTGGTGCCTGCTCAGGAACACCAGCGGCACCTCGGGCTGCAAGCGGGGGACACTGGGGTGAATTCACAGATTCACGGCGTGCTGGGGGCTGGGAGTGCCCGGCCCGGCTCCATACCGTGCTGGCAGCTCGCTGCACCATCTCCAGCTGCCCCCGGGGCAGCTGCACGCCCCGGAACACGCAGCTCAGCAGCTTGGGCAGCAGCCAGTGGCACAGCCTGCGGGGAAACCGGGAATGAGGAACTCTGCAAGCCCCCAAACCCTCCCTGCCTCAGCTTCCCCAACCCATCCCTGCTCAAAATCCCCAGTTTTGTCACACGTGAAAGGTCCCATTTGGGGAGACATCCCCCTCTGCACTGGCAATCCCGCACTCCCTCATCTCCCTGTCCCCCCTTGAATGCTCTTATTCCGTGGGGAATTTTCTATTCCGGGGGCAATACCTTCCCTTTAACAGCTCAAAAGCACTCTTTATTCCCACTGGATCAGACCAGCAATGAAGCCCTGGATTCCCAGTTGGCAGTGGTGGGATGGGAAAGGGAGAAGGGAAAGTTTTCTCTCCTTCCCTCCCTCCTGTGGGATTTGGATTTTCCCACGCCAGCTCCTCAGCAGGAATTGGGAGAATGGCCCCAGGAGCTACAGAGGACCCTGAGGGCAGCCAGCCAAAGGATCCCAAAACATCCCCCAAAGTCAGCCAGCACATCCCCCAAAAAGATCCCAGGAAACCACCCAAGGGATCCATGTGCATCCCCCCAGAATCCCAGAACATCTCCAAAAGGATCTGTATCCATCCCCCAGAGAAGCCCAGAATATTCCCCCAAAGATCTGTGACCTCAGCAGCAGCGGGGAGAGCGGGGCCTGGATTTCCCCCAGGATTTGGCAGATCTGCTCCTTCCAGCGCCGCTGGGATCCCTCATCCCCCCCAGATCCAGGGTCCTGGCTGGAGGTGACATCCTGCACCCTGGGGAGGGGATGAGAGGGGAGCACCCCAGAATCCACGTGTTGGGGTGCAGAGAGCCTCAGTGGATTCCAGGATCACACCGACCTGGGATCCAGGGACCAAACAGGATCCCCCAGGACTGGGGCAGCCCCTCCTGGGATTCCCACCCACCTCCTGCTGCTGCAGATCCGCACCAGGAGCTCCCCGGGGCTCTCTGCTGGAATTTTCCATTCCCAGGCAGCGAGGAGTCCACAGACCCTCCGGACCAGCCAGCCCCGGAACCTGGAGGGGACACACGGTGACAACCTGGCAGGGAGGGGGCCAGATTTGCCAGATTCAGGACGTTTCTCCCCATTTCACAGCTGGAAATGTTGAGGCACCGCTGAATTGATGCTTCAGGCTGCCCAGCAGGAAGGAAACCTGGGATTCAGGGCATCCCAAATCAAGGAAATTTCCCAATCTACCCCCAAATCTGCACTGAGAGCAGGGTGGGAGGGAGCTTTGGGATATCCCAGAGTGGGACTGGGAAACTGCGTTCCCTGTGATCCCAACTGATTCTTCCAAGTGTTTCAAAGCTCAAGATGGGAACATTTGGAACTGAACAGAGGATAATTATTTGATTTGGGAAGCAAAAAAGCAAAAAATGGATAATCCAGGCATTGCTCCCTAAAGGGGAGTGGAGCTAAAGTGATCTGGCACCTCAAGAATGAAAATATCTGGAGCTGATCCGTCCTCACCGTGTGTCCATCTCTGTCACACGGCTGGCATCACGGAACCCGAGAGCGGCGTAATCCTCGGGGTAGAATTCATACTGCCAAGAAAAATGGGATCAATCCCTGCAAATGCAGATCCCCAGCACCCCAGGATCCCAAAGCCTCCTACCCAGCTCCTGGGGATGCAGGTCTGGCAGCAGCGCCCCGAAGTCGGGCGGTGGAATTTGCCCAGGAATGGGATGGAAACTTCCAGCTTTGGATCCGAGTCCCTGATCCATGTGTCAACCTGAGCAGGAAACAAAAACAGGAGGTGGCATCTGGGAATGCCAGATGTGGGTGGATACACCCCAAAATGCGCCTGCGTGGGTTAACAAATTTTATTTCCTAAAAAAATAGGAGAAAGAAAAAGCAATTTGGGTTTAAAATGTAGCTGGGGGAGAGGAAAAGAAGCAGGAAAATGAGGGGACCCCGGCAGGATTTAGGGACAGGCTGGTGGCACAGAGGTGGCCGTGGTGTCACATACCCTGGGGGGTGTCATGGCTGGGGGGACACCCCTGAACTGGGGAGAAGAGGCGCTGGTGGCTCGAGAGTCCTGGGAAAAATCCTGGAGACACAAACAGGGAGAAAGGGGGGCTCTGACTGACCCCACACCCCCGCAGGGTTCTGGGGAGGGTAACAGCCCCCACACTGACCCCTCACAGGGAATTTGGGGGTAACAGCCCCCACACTGACCCCTCACACCCCACATCCCCTGCAGGGAATTTGGGGGTAACAGCCCCCACACTGACCCCTCACACCCCACATCCCCTGCAGGGAATTTGGGGGTAACAGCCCCCACACGGCCCCGCCAGGGCCCGGGGTGTGGGGCAGCGGCCCCGCACAGGCCCCGCACAGGCCCCGCAGCCCCCGTGGCCTCTCGGGGTCAGCCCCAGCCCGGCCCCGCTCCCCGCTCGGTCCCGGGGGCTCAGCCCCACCGTCCCTGCGGCGTTTCGGGGCTCACAGCCCCGGCCCCGCTCACCGGGACCCCGCTCACCGCTGACCCCGCGCTCCGGCCCGGCCCGGCCCCGCTCCGCCCCGGCGGCCCCGAGAGCGGCGCTGCTCCGGCCCGGGACAGCCCCTCCGGGACAGCCCCTGCGGGCCCCCGCGGCCACCGGGGGATCCCAGCGCCCCTGGGGACCCCGACACGGCCCCAGCGCCCCTGGGGACCCCGACACCAACCCCGGCCCCAGCCCCAACCCCGGCCCCGGCCCAGCTCCGTCCCTTGCCCCGGGCCCGGGCCCTGTCCCTGTCCCTGTCCCCGTCCCCCCGGCCCGGTCCCCAGCTCTGTCCCCCCGTCCTCTCCCCACACCTCGGAAGCCAAGGGGCTGCAGCGGCCTGGAAGCACCGGAACGGCCCCGATTCACTGCCCAGGGGCAGGGCCCGAGCACCGCCGGGCCCGCAGCCGGGAGCGGTACCGGGAGCCGGGATAAGGGAGGGGAATGGCGGGGAAAAGGGGGAAACAAGCAAAGACAAGGAAAACGGAGAAAGGAGGGGGAAAAGACAAGGAAAAAGGAAAAGAAAGTACTAGGAGAAGGGTGGTGGGACCTCTTTCCCTCCTTTTTCTTCCTCCCTTTTTTCAATTTCTTTCTTGTTTTTTTATTCTCCTTTTATACCATCCTTTCTTTTTCCCTTTTTTCTTGTCTTTTCTTTCCCCCCCTTATCCCAGATCCCAAATGTGTTCCCACAGGTGCCAGACTCCCTTGGCCTCCCCAAGAGGTGACACCTCCACCTCTTCCCCTCATCCCTCCCCGGTCCCCTTCAATTTCCACAATAATTCAAGATCAGGACAGCAAATTTCAGTTCCAGTCTCATTTTTCTCCATTTATGGTATTTTTTTCCATCCAGGAGCATTCCCAGCAGGAATCATTATCCTCTCAGAGGGGCTGGGGCCACAGTGCTCCATTCTCCCCCCAGCTCCCACTTCTCCCCTCCAAACCCCTCATTTCTCTCCAGATTTGGGCTTTGGGGTCTGCTTCTCCCCATTTTTGAGGGCCTGGGAATGTTCCCAAACACTGGCCCTTCTCCCCCTTCTTGGCGCTCTCAACCCTCATTTCTCTCCTCCACAGCACCTTTTTCACCCCAAACTGGACTCTGGGCACCCCCCAGTTCACCTTTCCCTCCCCCAGTCACAGAATCCAGTGGCAAATCCAGAACTCTCTTTTCCACCAGATCCCTCATCTCCCCTTTAGTAACTTTTTTGGGTGCTGACACCCCGCAGTGACCCAGGGGGGGCTGCCACAGCCCAAAGTGGGGGTCACCCATCCCAGGCACGGCTGGGGCTGGGATGGGATCCAGGAACCCAGCACCTTCTTCCAGCTCCACCTGGGGAGGGCAAGGACCCAGGCGGGACCCTGGATTTGGGATGGACAAAGGGACTGTCCCAGCGCCAGGCTGGGTCCCCATGGAATCCCCTGCTCCACCACCTCTTCCTGCTTTGCTTCCAGAGATTGCCACCCGGAGCAGGCAAAATCCCGGCTCCGTGCCCTCTCTCGAGCCCCCAAACTGGGGGGAACATGGGTGTGTCTCCCTCCAAGGGCTGATCCACCAGCAGAATTCCCACTCCGTGTCAGATCAGCCGGGCATCTCCCTCCAGCTCCACCACAGGGTCACAAATGCTGGTGAAGTGGATCTGGGTGGAGGGAGAGGAGGAAGGGGAGGAAGGCCGAAGGCTCAGGTAGGCTTCCAGGGATTTCAGCAGCTGCTTGGGCTTCTTTTTGGTGGATAATTCCAGCTCTGGAAGGGTCAGAGGGGAAAAAGGTTGAGGGGGGTGGGGCCTGGGTGGTGTCAAGGGTCCAATGTATTTTGTGTCCCAACATTTTCCCTTGGGAAGGGGCATGCTCGTGCTTTCCTTGGGATGAGGGAGCACAGGGAGCTCTGAGATTGGAGTCCAGAGAAGACGGGACCAAGCTGGAGCCCAGCAGTGCCAGCTGGATCCTGATTTCTGAGGGGTACCTTAGTCCCACTTACAGCAATCCTCTCTGGAGTAATTCATGGACAGGGGTTAAGCTATGGCTCCACGTGAGCCTTGGGAGCACGGAATGTCCCCATGCGTCACCCACCCCGTCGCAGCATCCCTCTGGGGTGGAAAATAGGAGCAAAAACACCCCTTGAAGCACTGGGATAGGGGAAAATTGTGGAAAAACCTCAGTGTGAGGATTGAACTGGGAAAGTTTGGACTTCTTGGGCATTACAGCCCTTGGCGTGGGGCTGGGATGTGGTGAGAACAGAGCAGGGCATGTTCTGGGGTTGCTGTTTCCCCAGGGAAAGCTGGGGAAGGCGAAGCAGGGAGGACAAACCCTTGAGGAAGAAGTCGGCGTCGGTGACGGTGCCGTGCTGGCGCCTCCAGAGGCGGGAGAGCTGCAGGAAGGCAGCGGCGTGCAGGTCATTGAGCACCCCGATCACCTGCTGCCGCCGGTTGCACTCCCTGCAAAGGGGACAGGGCTCAGCCGCGGCTGGGAAGGAGTCCTGGATCTGCAGGAAGCACCTGGGATCAGCTCGAGACCCCAGAACCAGCCCCCTCACCGGGAGAGCCGCTCCTCCCGCAGCGCCTGGATGACAATCCGGGTGATGTTCACGGACATGATGCAGAAGGGGAAATGCTGGAAAACAACCAGAATTCCAGCATTATGGAAGCTCAGCTGGAAAACCCTCCTGCCCTCTGGCACCTTTGACACTGCATCCATGCATCCACAAATCCATGGGATGGATCCATGCGCTGGGATGACAGCCCTACAGATCCAGGCTTGGATGGATGCTAAGGGTTGAGCCGACCTTGTACCCACGCTTAAACCTGGACTAAAATGTGGAATTTAGGAACACAGGCTTCACTCACTCCCATTTTCCTGTTGCCTGTTTATCCCACTCCAAGCCAGTATCAAATCTCTAAAATCCCATTCCCAGCATAAATACAGCACCTGGAGCTCAGCTCCAGCCCGGATCGGGGCTCCTGGACACCACCTTCTTCCCCTCACCAGCATGAGGTGGTTCAGCATCCCAAAAAAAACTCAGAAGAGAAGGTTTTTGTTCTTCCCTTTCCCAGAGCATTGGGAATTCCAAGGGAGACCCCCTGGCCGGGAGGAGGGGGAAGATCATGCCTGGGTTTCATGCTGGGAGAGCTGGAAAATCTCCCGTGCCAGCAGCAGCGTGCGGGAGTCCAGGACAAAGAACAGGATCTGCATCAGCCCCAGCATTCCTGTCCCACGCAGGTCAGTCCCAGGATCCGCACCTGGGAAGGTGAGGGACACCTCACAGGACAGCTGCATGGAGCCACTCCCGGTCTCCTCAGCCACAGGGAGTGCCTGGGGGGGCTGGAGTTGCTCCAGGGGAGGTTTGGTTGGATTCTGGGGCTCTCCCCAGGCAGAGGCTGCTCCCTGTCCTACCCTGGAAGCCCAGCTCCTCCCAGTGTGCCCCGTAGCGCGGGCAGCCCAGCCTGGAGCGCGTCAGCTGCCGGTAGATGGTCTGCAGGATCCGCATGTGCACCTGCTCCGAGTCATCCAGGGCACCTGCGGGCAGGGGGCAACACCCTGCTGCCTGAAAACACTCTTGGGGTCTAAAAAACATCCCTCCGTGCCCCAAAAACACCCCTTGGCCCCCAAAAACATCCCCTGGCACCTAAAAAACCACCTCACACCCTCCAAAAATCCCCCTTTGTTACCTGAAAATGCCCCTTGGCACTGTAAACCCCTCAGCATCCAAACCCATGCCCCATGGCACCTTAAAAATGGCCCCAGTTCCTCAGAAACACCCGTCAGCACCCAAAAGACCCCAAACACACCCCTCCACACCCTAAAAACCTCACAGTGCCCAGAAAACATCCCTCAGTGCCCAAACCCAAACCCACACCCCCCAAAAATGCCCTCACAGCACCTAAAAACCACAACTGGGCACCTTAACAACCCCCTTGGTGCCCAGAAATGGCCACTCAGCCCCCAAGCCCCCAGGCCCAGACGTGTGTGTGCCCCCCTCATGCCAAGGGTGATTCCCATCCCCTTTGTCCCTGGAGTGAGGGGCAGAGGTGCCGTGGGGCTCCTGCCTGGAGCAGGGATGAGGTCCAGCAGGGCACAGAGGGGGCCCGGGGCCACTCACACTGTGCCATGGCCAGCGCCAGCTCCTGCTCTGCCCGGAGCTGCGGCCGGAGCCGGGGGGGCCCGCAGAGCCAGCGGAGCAGGGCGGCCAGGATCCCGCGGCGCCCCGGCGCCCGGGCCTTGCCCTGCAGGAGGAACAGCGCAGAGCCATCAGGGGACTCTGCAGGGCCGGGGGAGGGGGCTGCTGCCCCCCGCTCCTATTCCTACAGCCCCGGGAGGAGCGGCAGCCGGAGCCCGGCCGTACCCGGCTCTCGGAGAGCTCCGCGCTCCGGAAGTGCTGCAGCGCCTCAGTGAAGGAAATCGGAGGAGGGGGCGCGGCTGAGGTGCCCCCCAAGCCTGCGGGGAGGCAGGGAGTGGGTCAGACCCCCGCTGGTCCCTGACTCCCCCCCCGAATGGTTCCCGATTCCAGGAGAATGGAGCCGTGGGGAACAGGGAAAATGGAACCTCCCAGCCCCAAACAATGCCCCCAGCTTCTCCCCCACCCCTGCTGCCCTCCAGGTCCTTTCCCCCTCCCTGGAACCTTTCCAGCTGCCAGGCCCCTGCCAGTCCCAGTACCTGACTGGATCTCTTCCAGAGCCTCCCATTCTTCCCGGGCCCGGCGCTGCTCCTCGCCGATCCCTGCCCAAAGGGAAGGGGTTCAGGAGTCGGAGCTGGGTGGGGGACATGGAGGGGGAGGTTCCTCCCTTCCAACAGCGCTCAGTACACCCTGAGGCTGCGTTTCCTCTTTTCCAAGGAAAATCCCAACTGGACCCACACGGGGCACCGCAAGGGAACAATCCAGGACCAGATGGATTTGACTGAGACACCCCCGAACTCGATCCCTGGGGTCCCTCCCAGCCCCGCAGGTGACTTTCCCACCAGGAAACACCACGACTGATGCAAGGGACGCAGGAAAAGCTCACCAGGGTCTGGGGGCTGCCCCGCTCTGAGCATCAGCTCCTGCAGCACACCTTGCTGCCCCACAGCTGGAATCTGAGGGGGACAGAGGGAACACAGTGTCACCCCCCGCGACAGAACCCGAACACCAACCGGGCCCGAATGGCAAGGCTTTCCCCCAGGAACAGCCCCTGCGGCCCGCAGGAGGGCGGCCCAGGCCCCTGCAGCGGGGTCTGCAGCCCCCAGGCGAGTTGCTGCGGTTGTAACGGTAGAAATGGAGCAGGGACGGGGAGTGGGGGGCTCGCACCCCTGAGGGGCCGGCTGGGGGGCACTTGCCGGGGGGACAAGGCGCTGCCGCTGCTCCGGCTGCTCCTGCGGCCGCTCCGAGCCCCCGGCGCCGCTCATGGCCTGCGGGACAGGGGGGGATCAGCGCCTGGGAGCGGGGCTGTCCCGGGACCGACCCCCAGAACCGCCCCGGGCCCCCAGGAGCCCCCAGCCCCTGCAGAGCCCCCGCAGCCCTCAGCACCTGCACCCTTCAGGAGCCCTTCCCAGCCCCTCGGGAGCCCCCCAGCCCGTCCAGAGTCCCCCCGGAGCTCCCGGTCCCCCCGGACCCGGCCCAGCCTCCGCTCACCCCTCACAGCCCCCGGTCCCCCGGTGCCCCCGGTCCCGCTCGCCGCTCACAGCCCCCGGTCCCTCACAGCCCCCGGTGCCCCCGGTCCCGCTCCCGCCCCCGGTGCCCCCGGTCCCGCTCCCGCAGCCGGGGCCGCCGCACTGCGCAGGCGCGGCTGGGCTGCACGCCGGGAGTTGTAGTCCGCCCCTCCGCCCGCTTTGGAGGGGAACACGGGACTACCGTGCCCGGCGTGCACCGCGCGACGTGGCGACGGCGGCGCGCGAGGGTCAGCAGGAGGGCAGGGGCGGAGGCGCTGCCCGGTGGGCGCTGCCCGGAGCGGGGTCGGGGCTCCCGGGGCTGGAGCGGGGGACCAGTGCCCGATCCCAGTGCCCAATGTCAGTTCCCAGTCCCATTACCAGTTGCCAGTCCCAGTTCCCAGTGCCCAGTCCCAGCTCCCGGTGCCCAAAGCCACTTCCCAGTGCCAGCTCCCAGTGCTCAGTGCCAGCTCCCACTGCGCCACAGCCAGCTCCCCCTCTAGCAGTGCCAGGTCCCAGTCCCAGTGCCCAGTGCCTGCTTTGTTTCCAGTTCCCAGAATCCCCGCCCCCAGTACTCAGTGCCAGCTCCCAGTGCCAGCCCCTGCCCCTCCCCGCGGGCCCCCGCCCAGCGCCGGAGCCGCCCCCCGTGCCCGCTGTCCCCGCTGTCCCCGCCGCTGTTCCCGGCCGCGCAGGGCAGAGCGGGGCTCCCGCAGCCGGACGCCCCGGCACAATGTGGCTGCAGGCGCTGCCCTTCCTCGCCTACCTCCTCCTCTTCCTCGTCCTCCTCCTCCTCGTCGTCCTCCTCCCGATCCTGTCCCTCCTGCTCCCGCGGGGCAGCCGCAACCCCTTCGCCAGCGACACGCGCCGCCCGCCCGGCCCGCTGGTCACCGACAAGGCTGTGCGCAGGACCGTGGTCAAGACAGGTACGGGACCCCCGGGGGCACCGAGCAACCCCCGGGGTGGCATCAACAGCCCAGGCTGTCCTCGCCCCCGGGACAGCGCCGGGCCCTCGGGGGGATCATCCCCCGGGACAGCGGGACAGCGCCACCCCCGCGGTGTCATTAACCCCCCGGACTGGCATTGTCCCCCCAGTGCCAGGGTGACCCCCCCAGCACAGTGTCGCCCCCGCGGTGCCTCCTGCTCGCCGTGGTCCCGGGGGTCCCCCGTGCCGTGGGGTGCCCCCAGTGACGCCCCCCTTTCCCCGCAGTGTTCTCGCCAGAGAAGGTGCCCCGGGCGCTCGATGCCATCGTGGTGGGCAGTGGCATTGGTGGCCTGGCGGCCGCGGCGCTGCTGGCCAAGGCGGGCTGGCGCGTGCTCGTGCTGGAGCAGCACGGGAAGCTGGGGGGCTGCTGCCACACCTTCACCGAGAAGGGCTTTGAGTTCGACACCGGTACGATTTGGGGCCCCAAATTCCCCCGGATCCGAGGGAGGGCCGTGGGATACCCTCAGGGTGGGAATCGCAGCCACAGGGGGGAGAGCCGGGGCTCCCCAGCGTTAGACAAACCATTCTCCTGCTCCTCATCCCCAAATCCCCTGGCTGGGGCATACCAAACCCCCCAAATTCCCCATATCCAGCCCCTGTGCAATTCCCAGCATGGGGGATGTCACCTCAGGACACATTTTGCTGGCAAACTTCTTGTGGTAAGACAAAGTCCAATTCTGAGACAAAGATTCTGTGTGTCCCCGAATCTCCGGGATTAATTATTTACAGCAGAGATTAATAGCAAAGTGTAACAAAATTCCAAAATTACCAGTTAAAACCACCAAGGCCAGTGCCATTCACCCCAGTTGGGAGGTGGGTGTATCCCAGATTTTCCCTTTCCCTTCCACAGGGAGCTGATGGAGTGGGAATGGTTAAATAAGAGGTGGGTTTGGTGCACCCTGGGGGCTGGAAAATAAAAGAAAGGTGAAAATAAAGGAAAAAATAGGAAAATAACATAAAAATGTCTATTTTAGGGATCCACTACGTGGGGCAGATGCAGGAGGGCTCCCTGATGCGGTTCCTGGTGGACCAGCTGACAGATGGGCAGCTGGAGTGGGCCCGGCTCCCAGACATCTACGATGCCGTGGTTTTGGGGGACCCCCAGGGTGGTGGCAAGACCTACCACATCCACTCTGGGAAGAGGGAGTATTTCCGGAGGCTGAAGGAGCAGTTCCCTGGGGAGGAGGCGGCCATCGATGAGTTCCAGCGGTTGGTGAAGGTAGGGGCAGATCTGGGTGGGGTAAAACGAGGGGAGTTTGGATCTGAGGGGTCACACAAAGAGAGGAACCCCCTGGCACCCGGATTCCGGGCACTCCCAGGGAACAGTGGCACCACCCCAAAAGCGTTGGGAAACACATCCAAAATTGCCCTTTCCTGCCTCAAAAATGCAGCGTCACAGATGTTTTGGGGGAGATTTCTTTAAGAAGGAAGTTCTTTGAGGAGTTGCGGCAGAGTTCTTTAAGGAAGTGTTTTTCTGAAGAATCTTTTTATTTAGGGAGCTTTTTGGGGAAGTTTTTTTGGGAGGACCTTTTTGGAGGAGTTTCGATGGGGAAGCTTTTTCTTAAGGGAGGTTTTTGAGGGGAGCTTTTTGAGGGAGCCAGTACAGCTCCCCAGGATGCCCAGCAGTGAGTTTCAGGGGAGAGCTGCTCCGGAGCAGCTCTGGGGCGTGTGTGAGCCGCGGGCTGTCCCCGCAGAGCGCCGGCCGCGGGGCTGCGCTCCTGGGGATCCTGAAGATGCTGCCGCGGCTCCTGGCCGGGCTCCTGGCGCGCTCCGGGCTGCTCCCTCGCCTCTGCTCCTTCTCCCGCCTGGCCTCGCGCAGCCTCAAGGAGGTGGTGGACGGTCTCACCACCAACCCCGAGCTCCGGGCTGTCTTCAGCTACATCTTCCCCACCTACGGTAAGTGACCAGGAGGCTCTGGGCTGACTTTAAACCCTTTAGAAACAGAGAAAAGGTAAGAAACCCCTTTTTTCCATGCTTTCGGAAGGTTTGGAGATGAGGGATGCTGTGGTGGATGCTTTGCCAGCATCCTTGTCCCCAAGTCACCCCACTGCTCATCTTCATCTTTTTCCCTCTGTGTTCTTCACCTTCCTGATGAGGTGACATCATTCCTGTACAAGGGAATGTTCCTGAGTGTCCCCCTTCCCTCCATCCCGTCGCCTGGGCTTTGCTCACAGCCCCCCATGACTTGGTCAGGTTGGTGATCACGGGCTTTGCAATGGGCACACCAATGTGTGACATCCTCCCTACTCTTCCAGGTCCCTCACCTTCCTCCCAGTGTCGTGTCCAGGGTGTTCCTCACCCTAAAATATTTAGGATAAGCTCCAAACCTGTGATTTGCCCAAACTCACCTCAGCTGACCCTGTTCCCAGGTGTGCTCCCCTCCAAGGCCAGCTTCTCCATGCACAGCATCCTGGTGACCCACTTCCTCCACGGCGCGTGGTACCCCAAAGGTGGGGCTGGGGAAATCGCCTTCCACATCATTCACGTGATCCGGAAGTCTGGAGGCAACGTGTTTGGGAAGGCACCGGTGCAGAGGATCCTGCTGGACCCCCAGGGCAAAGCCTGCGGTGAGCACCTGCGACGGGGCGTGGGGCTGCTCCTCAGACTGGGGTTCCTTTCACCAGCACCTCATTCTTCCCCCTCTGGATTTTTCCCTGCCAGGTGTGAGTGTCAAAAAAGGCCAGGATTTGGTGGACATCTTTGCTCCGGTGATCATCTCGGATGCTGGGATCTTCAACACCTACGAGAGGCTGCTGCCGGCGGAGGCGCGGGCTCTGCCGGGTACGGTGTCAGCGCTGGGCCCTGCGGGGTTACGCTGCTAATCCCATCCCGAGCCTCATCAGAAAGCAGATTTATCAATTAACCCCCTGTCGCTCCTGTGCCACAGCCCTCAAAACCCAGCCCTGCCCGCTCATTTCTTCACTGGGGTTTTAAGCTTAAATTAATTGGCCCAAATTGGCTGTAGTTTGCCTGGTTTGGTGCGAGGATTCCCTAAAAAGCACAATGTGGGGCCCCAAAATTTGTGGAAGTTGGTGGAACGTCCACTTAAAAGTTGGATTGCCAGAAAATCTCCTGGAAGGAGCAAGGGTGGATGGAAGGGACATGGATGGGGCAAGGGGAGTGGTTGGGTGGAAGGGGACAGAGGTGGGTGGGAAGGGTCAGGGTTTGGTGGGAAGGGGTCAGGACTGGGGAAAACACTTCTTTGTAGCTGAGGGTCCTAGAGAAGCCTGGTTTCCCCCAGAACTGTCTAAGTGCCCTTTTTCTCCCCACGTTGCAGAGATCCAGTCCCAGCTCCGCATGGTGACCCATGGGGAGGGCGGTTTCACCGTCTTCGTCGGCCTCAGCGGCTCGAGGGAGGAGTTGGGGCTGGAACCCACCAACTACTTCATTTACCCAGGGAATGACCTGGATGGAATGTAGGTTTGGCTTCACCTTGGATGTGCTTCGTTGAGCGTAAGGAGATGAATTCCTGGGCAGTGACTCACGAAGTGGGGGTTTGGCCGTAAGGATTCGGAGGAAGCTCAACCCTTCCCTCTCACGCAGAACGCAGCGCTACCTGGCCTCGTCCAGAGAAGAAGCTGCCAGCAAAATGCCTCTCCTCTTTGTCACCTCGCCGTCAGCCAAGGACCCCACCTGGGAAATGAGGCACCCAGGTGAGGCTGGCACCCAGCCACAAATGCTTGTGAGGGGCTTCAAAACTCTTGTTGGGGTTTGGTTACCCCAAACAAGGAGTTCCTACTCAGCTATCCGAGATCAAAGCTGCTGAGCGCTGGGCTCCTGGAGTGCAGTCTTTGGGACACCTGGATGAAGGACATGGAAACCCAAAGATCTGGGGACATCTCCTGGGTTTGGGTGGGGTGGGATGAGGGTGGGCAGAGGGACAAGTGTCCCAACCTTGTCCTCCCACAGGTAAATCCACGATGGCCATCGTCACCTTTGCCAAGTACGAGTGGTTTGAGGAGTGGAAGGACCAGCAGGTGAACAAGCGGGGGGATGATTATGAGGACCTGAAGAAGACTTTTGTGGATGCCATCATGGAGACTGTCTACAAGCTCTACCCTCGCATTGAGGGCCGGGTGAGGAAACATGGGGTTCAGGGGTCCTAAACTCGGGGTCCAGGGGTCCTCCAGCCCCTCTCTGGGTCCCCTTGACCCACCCAACACTGGAGCTGGGGCTGGACCTGCTGCACATGAGGTCCAGCGTGGCACCAGCCCGCCACTGCTGCCTCCTCATGCTGCAAGGGTGAGTGACCATGGAGTCGTGGAATGGTTTGGGTTGGAATGGACCTTAAAGCTCATCCAGTTCCACCCCATCGTGAGCAGGGACACCTCCCACTAGACCAGGCTGCTCCCAGCCCTGGGCAGACCTGGATGACCATCCCAGGGTGATCCTCCAGGACCATCCTGGGACAAAACCTGGCCGGGGTCTGCAAGGAAACCCAGCCCGTACCCCCACACCCAGCTCCCTGCAGTGTCCCCCCTGTCCTGCTGCCCCTGCAGAGCAGCCTGTCCCTGTCCCCTGCAGGTCGAGTACCTCTCAGGCGGGACTCCCCTCACCAACCAGCACTACATCGCCAGCCCCCGCGGGGAGTTCTACGGCACCGACCACGACATCGCCCGCCTGCAGGCCGAGGCCATCGCCGCCCTGCGCGCAGAGACGGCTGTGCCCAACCTCTACCTGACAGGTGACACGGCCACCAGCGTTTCCTGAGGGGAGCAGGGAGTGGGGGGAAGAAAACCTTCAGTCCTGACATGGAAAAAAGGGAAGAGCTGCTCTGGGGCAATGGAAGAACAGCTGGAAAAGCAGAGCTCCATGGTCCCGAGGGGAGGAGGAAAGGGCTGTGCTCCTGCAGCTCTGGGAGGGTGTCTCCTTGCCCAATGCACAATGGGGCCCCTTTCCTGCTGGAGGGAAGGAAGGCTCGGACAGGGAGAGGGGTGTGGGTTCAGAGCCCAGGGATGGTGTGGGGGCAGCTGGGAGGTGGGGAAGGTGATGCCCAGACCACCACTGATGGTTGGCTGGGATGGAATGGGGAGTGGGGGCTGCTCACAGGGGGACCACTCTGCTGCTCCCTCCTTCCAGGGCAGGATTTGTTCCTGGGGGGCTTCATGGGAGCCCTGCAAGGAGCCGTCATCTGCGCCAGCACCGTCCTCAAGCGCAACCTCTACGTGGACTTGGCGTGGCTGCAGAAGCGCCTGAAGGCCACCAGCTCCAAGAAGGGAGACTGAGGCCCCCCATGCCCCCCCAGAGACCCCTGCTCCCCACCACATCACCCCCCCTCACGCTCAACTCTCACACACCTGTAGCAGATCCATCTCTGTGCAAAGCCGAGGGATTTCAATCCAGGAAGATGCCGTTCCCAGACAGATTGTGCTGGACCTCACCCCCCACATGCATCCCCTTCCACCACCATGTCCAGTGCTGGTCCCTGGCCATGAAGGGAGTCCCCAAGAGTTGCTGTGGCCAGGGGAGGAGTCAAGATAACCTCAGAACAGGTGGCACCAGCAGGTTCCAGCATGGCCCCGCAGCTCCCACGCTACCAGCAGCACCCGTGGCTGCTTGATCCCATCAGGATCGTGGACCTCCACCTGCAGCCCTCAGCTAAAGCCCACCTCCACCTGCAGCCCCAGGGCTGTCTGAGAGCAGCAGCAGGCTGTCCAATGCTTCCAGAGTCATTCCTGGGAGCAGCAGGACCCTGACCCCCCAGGATTCCTGATGTTTGGGTGCTGCTCTCCCCGCACTGCCCCAAGGCATCGGTGGCGCAAGCACACGCTCCTTTAGCAGCAACAAAGTCCTGTCTGCTGGTGAAAGCTTGGGAACAGGATCAAAGGCCTCTCCAGATGGGAAGGGAAGCACATGAGAGTGGAAGTAATAAAATAGTGATAATGATCCTGGGATTTGTGCCTCATGATGGGTCAGTGGGGCTGGGGTTGTGAGGGAGAAAAGGCAAAAGAACGGGGAGGGAAAGCAGAATGGAAAGAGGAACAGCAAGGGTAAGGGGAAGTCCTTCATGAGCATTGGGACACCTTGGGCTGTGGCTCAAAACCCAGGAAACTGACTCAGATTTTCCAGATTTGATCACAGGAGAAGTGCCCAGTGCTCACCAAAATCCCCTGAAACATCTTTGTCCAGGTGAGGCAGCTGCTGGATGAGAATTTTTCCACTTTTTGCTAGGTTTGGGCAGAACTGGACAGGCACAGCATGAGGTTTTGAACTGCTGCCAGCATAAATCTGGTTTAATTGTGGGTTTTGCTCCCTCCTTGGTCCCTTCCTCACTCCTCAGCTTCCCACCACAGCCCTCCATCCCAATTCTTTTATGCTCCATGCCTCTTTTTTGATGCTTTCACTGATCTTGAAGCCTCCCACCATCACTACACGTGCCTCTCCTTCAGGGGCCAGCCTCGGTCATTCCCAGTGTCCCCACTGCTCCCAGTGGTTTGTACCCTTTGGACTACTGGGGCTGAAAGCACGCTGTGTGCCATGGCACAGGACATCACTGGCAGCAAATATTCCCCCCAGACACCAGCTGTGTACAGATGAATTCATAAATCTTGAAATCCCACCATGGTGACGTTTGGGGACAGCAGCCCCCCAGGGCAGGGCTGGGAGGAGGCCAGCTGTGAGCTGCTGATGGAGTAGGGGAAAAGTAAAACCCAGAGCTGGTTCCTGAGCAGGGAACAGCGTGTGACCGAGCAGGGAATAGTGTGACCGTGCTGGAAAGGAGCCCTGGCAAGAGGCTTGAAGGCTGATCCAGCAAAGAGGATTAGATCACTGAGCAAAGAGATGATTCAGTGATGGGATGGAATGTGCAGAGAGGGGGAGCTCTGCAGAGAGAGATCGCCCAGAATCAACGCTGGCGAGTCCATGCTGGGGTGCTCTGGGCACAGCACTGCCCTGGGGAGGCTGCTCCAGGCACCTCCAGCAGCTGCAGCCCCACGGCCCAGGTGTGACCCCACCTGCAGAGCTCCCTCCAGCCATGGAATTCTGTCTTGCAGAGGCAAAGCTGATGTGTTTGCTTGGCTGGTGCCCTGCCCAGAAGGAAAATACCTGCTGTGAGATCAGCTCAGGTTCATGGATTTGCCCAGGAAGCCGTGCAAGATTCAAAGATTTCAACAAAAGAAGATAAGATAAAATATAAATAAACCCGGGGTGGTTAACAGGGTTTGCAGGTTGGGTTCACTGGGGTCCAGAGTGGAGGTCAGGGAGTGGATGTAGGAGCATTTCACAGAACCATGGAATTATTTGGGTTGGAAAAGCCCCAAGACCATCAAGTCCAAATGCTCCCCCAGCACTGCCAAGGCCACCACTGACCCATGTCCCCAGATACCACATCCCCTCAGGGATGGGGACTCCACCCCTGCCCTGGGCAGTAGTGCCAGGCCTGGACTGCTGTTTCCATAGAGGAATCATCCCAATATCCAACCTGAGCCTCTCCTGGCACAGCCTGAGGCCATTTCCTCTTGTCCTGTCCCTTGTTCCCTGGGAGCAGAGCCCGACCCCCAGCTGGCACCACTCTGCAGTCAGCGTGGCAGGAGCAGGAGGGTTGGAGGGCACAGCCCCAGCCCCAGCCCCCACCTCAGTGCCTGAAACCTCCTCCACCCTCGGGCCTCTCTGCTGGACTGCCCCTATCGCAATGCCCCAGCAGTGCAGCCCCGATAAGCAGAGCCCAGCCCAGCTGGAAAAGCGTTTCTGATTTTGTTTGACATCATTCCCACCCATGGACTTTGACTCCTGGGCAGCCACCCTGGCAGCACCCCTGGGATGCTCCCACTGCTCCCTGCACCCAGGGACAGGACCCGGCCTGAGGGGCTGCTCCTGCCCCATCACACCTGCTCTACCTGCCCAGGTATGCTGGGCCTTTCCAGCCCTCTCAGACCAGGGTGAGAGCAGGCAGGGGGCTCAGCGAGCTCTTGGAACACAGTGCAGTGGTTTTTTTGGGAAATCACTCCAAGGACACAAAGCAGAGCAGAGCTCTGAGCCCACTGTAGCAACTGGGGGGTCTGTAAGGCCTCTCCCGGCCCCGTATCCTCACGGGAATTTTCATTTCATCCCCCGTTTTTACCTTTTTCCCCTCCTGTAAGGTGTCAGTAACCCCACCCCCAGGAAAACCAGCGGCCCTCCCTGTTCCCATGCCTATTGGCCCTGGAGAAGAGAGTGGGAGGCGGGATTTCCTCCTTTTAGGGAAAAGAGGCGGAGGGAAAGGAGTTTCTTCCATTCCCTGCAGGAAACACTCCCCAGGAGCAGCCTCCTCCCCACTGGGCATCAGCACCTCCGCTTCCCCTGCCCGCAGCTGGCAGCAGCAGCCTCACCACTCTTCCCCAGTCTGCCAGCTGCTGCTGCTCCAACAAGCTGGGACGTCCTGGGATTGCCCTCTGGGGCTCTCTGGAGGAGAAAGAAGTCCAAGAGGAGAGCTCAGGACTAAGCTCTGTTCAGAGCAGTTTAATCTCCTCTTGGGCCCTGACCTCGCACCACCCCTCGCCAGCCCCCTGGAGCTGGGCTGACACTGGGCCCTGCAAAGCAGACTGGAAACTTCAAATCCGCTCTGGCCTGGGGCTGTCTGGGCTCCTTCCGGCTGCACACGGAGCTCTGAGCACAAACAGCCCCACAAAACCTGGGGTTGCTATCAAAATCAAACTGGTTTTGCATAAAGAGGAGCCAGCCTGCACCTTCGGTGCCAGGTGTCAACCAAGACCATGCAAAGAACGTGAAAAAAAACAAAACCAAGAGAGAAGTGAAAACTCAGCCTTTTGGGTCTTTTTAAATCAATTTACTGACTTCACCACACAGAAAATAAAAAAACAGTACAAAGAACTGTAAAAAATTCTGATCCTTCCAAGCAAGGTGCGTTTCACTGCAGCAGAAAACAAATCATGTGCTGGTTCAAGCCAAAAAAGTAGGAATATTTGGCAAAAAAACCCCTCTGTACCAACAGACACCATCCATGGAAAACACGCTGTGTCCAAAGGGAAAAGGCTCTGTGCACCTTCACCCCTTTAGGACACATTGCACAAACACCATAAAACTCAATAAACTGGGAGCAATTCCAGAGGCTTCAGGCAGCCTGGACTGTTGGTAGAACACACCAGCCTTGGGAGGTGCTGGCAGGGAGATTTTGGGGGAAAACCTCCCAGTTCAGCCTGGTGTGAGCTCTGCCTCTCCCCAGACCCGTGGGGTGTGTCCTGATCACCTGAACGAGCTTGTGCTCAGCTCAGCCTGGGATCGAGGTGTTGGAGATCCAAATATTCCCTCCCCTGTTGGCAGCAGGGTGGGATTCCCACAGCCTGGAGCAGGAGAGGACTTGAAACCGCTCCCAGGATAGAAAAATGAGTAGATGGTGAAAAAAAAAAACCTTTGTAAATTATCATTCAATTAAAAAAAACACCAGGACAAAGCAGGCACAGAGCACTCTCACTCCAAAAAGCACACACACTCCAAAAACCCTGGCTGGAGCAGCCCAGGAGCACACGGAATTCCACACACTGGAACAGGGATTGTCTCCCTGCTGCCAAAAGCCAGCGTCCCCCTCCCCAGCCCTGCCCTGAGCAGCCCCCAGGCTGGCTGAGCCCCCAGGAGCTCTGCAGCAGGGTGCTTTGGTGCAGGAGGTTCCCACCCTTTTCCCCGAGAGCTACATTCCCAGCCCTGTTTCCCTTTCCCTTCCCTCCACCCTCCTGCTCTCCAGAACAACTCCTGGAAGTCCTTTCAGCATCCTAGATGTTTCCTAGGGAAACTCTGAGACCTCTTTAAAGCCACGAGGGACTCTCGTGCTCCTTGGGCTTGCCAAGAGCCAGCAGAAAGGGAAAGGACGATTTTAGGGTTTGGAGAAGGCCAAGCCCTCTTGGAATGAACTGTTAGGAAATCAAAACTGGAGCTGCAGCTTTCACAGTGACCAGGAAATGACTCTGCCCTTGCCCAAGGTGACCACAGAGCAAGGAGCTGATTGTTCCCAAGCCTGGGAAGGCCAGAAAAAAGCCCCCCAGGAGGGAATTTAACCATCCTGGGACCCTTCCCGAGCAGTCAGTCAGCACGTGTGGGCTGGCACACGGCTGGCACCTGACGTGGCACAGCTGGGTGCCCTTGTCAGGAGCTCTGCACTCCTCAAATCCATCTCTTTCTGCCTATATTGGAAAAACCCAAACCAGGAGCCAAGCAGGTACTTTGTGCCCTCTCAGAAATATCCCAGCTTGAACAAATCTCTGGGGAGTAGAACTACAGGAATGAAAATCACCTCACAGGTCAAACTGGGGCCCCTGGCAGCTCTTGGTCCCACCAGTACCGGTCCAACACAACTGGGGGTACTGGGAGCTTCACTCATCCCAAACTCCTCAGGGATTTACATTCCTTCCTTCCAATTTGACAAGGGGGAGGGAGCAATCTTCCCGTCTGAATCCATGACAGGGCATGGAGCTTCCCCAGCCTGACCCCCTCCACACCACTACCAGCACCCCCAGTGCAGACAGCTGAACTGGGAGGACTGGGAGGGAAAACACCTGCACTGAGCACGAGGGGTTTGAGTTACAGCGCAAAAACTGCTCCAGTGGCCAAAGGTGTGTGTGGAAAAGGGAATCTGGGTGTGAAACCGGAGAATTGATCAGGGAGAGAAAACCCAAACCCGAGTCTGTGCTGGATCAATTCCAAACAAGTGCAAGAGAACTCACATGCTCCCAACTTGAGCATCCAAACCCAAGAGATGGAGGAGGAGGGGGAGGAGGAGACCAAGGCAGCTCCGTTCCCAGGCAAGGGACAGTCCCATGGCTCATTGTGCAGCAGGTCCTTAATTTCCCCCCCAAAAGGAGGAGTCAGTCCAGCAGATGGCAAATTCCATTGCATTGGGACACAGAAGTTCCAGGTGTGCAGCTCTGGGACTGGCTTTTCCAGCAGCCAGACACCCAGGGGGAAAACAAGGCAGCTGGGAGAGGAGCAATTTAGGGAAGTGAGAGGTTTTATCAAGGTGCAGGTGCAAAACAAAAAGCATTTCCCCTCCTTCCCGTGGACTGAAATCCAACTGTGGCAGCACAGCATTCCCATCCATCATCCCAGCAGGAATCTAGATCTGGAAAGGCAAAAGGAAAGGTTGGAACTACCTGAAAGGTCAGAATTACTCTGCTGCTCTGTCCAGACTCGAGTAGGCTGAGGAACTCCCAAAGCAAACACGAGCTGCTGCCTTTCTTTTCCTACCTTTCCTCTTGCCATGGCAGAAAACAATCACAGGCACATCTGCCTTGAAGGGCAAGAGGTGGGGAAGGGCTTCAAGGGAGAGAGGAATTGCTCCACAAATCCTACCCTGCCCCCACTAAAAACCTCTCTGGCAAGCCACTTGGAGCAGTGACAAGGACATTCAGCCCAGCTCGAGACTGTCCCACCTTTGCCCTGCAACAGCCCTGTCAGCATTTCCCAACGTCACTGTTCCCATGGCCTGGCAAAACCCTGTTCCTACACAAAACCGTGCTTTCCCAAGGCTTTGGGACCCTTTCTAATGCCAAAGGCCAGTGTTTTGTATTTCCAACACGCAGCAGGCACGTTGGGCTGGGGCTCACCTTTTGATCCAGTCTCTGATAATCACCAGATTTGGGCCGTCGACCAGTTTTGGATCTTTTTCCTTCCAGAGCAAAAGCAATGATCTTTGGAGAGAAGAAGGGAGACAGGGTCAGTGGGACAGGAGCTTCCAACACAGGCTCACCGGTGGTTGTTCATTCACCTGCTCCTACAACCCCTTTCCTGTGATCAAGCACTCAAGATATGTAAATGCCAGTACTGAACCCCAGCTAAGATGGGTAACGAGGGTTGCTCAACAAGCAGAAAACAGTAAGAATTTGTTTTCTTCCTCCTCCCTCAAAACCAGCTTTATGTGAGGAAAAATAACCCAAATCTTCTGCAACTTCTGCAGAAAACTGTCAGAGAAAACACGTAGGGATCTCACAACTCTTCATGTTTCCACCTCTCAGCTGAAAATCAGCAGCAGAGCTGAGAACACCCAGTTTCCACCAGATCCAAGCCCCTTCCTGGTCACAACACTCCCACTGCTGTTGGACCACATGAACATGAACCAAACTGGTGAGAAACCAGTCAGGAGGAGGGGAAAGGACTGAGTGGGCCCCAATCCCAAGCCGAATGGCCTGAGCAGGGCTGCTCACCTTCCGTTTGTTGTGATAGGCCACATACAGGGCGGCCACGATGACAGCTGTGGTCACCAGGTAGGCAAAGAAGTGGCTGCTCTCCGAGCGGGCCCTGGGCAGGGAGGGAACACTCTTCTCCCTCTCCTGGTCCAAGGAGGTGTCACTGCCCTCCTCAGCCTTGGCCTCGTCCTCTGCGGCGCCTTCTCCGTTCTCCAGGGAGCCGTCGCCCTCCCCGGTGGGGGAAGCCGAGTGTGACACAGCGTCCTGCTCCTCCTGGGAGTTCTTCTGATTGTCCTGGCCCTGGGGCTGCTCGCCCCCAGCACTGCCCTGGCTGTGGGTCTGGGGCTGCTGCCCCCCACTGCTGCCCTGGCTGCTGTCCCCGTTCGTGTGCCCATCACTGGCCTGGCTGCCCTGGGCACCAGCCCCGTTCCTGTTATCACTGCCCTGCCTGGTGTCCTGCTCCCTGTTGTTGTCATTGGTGTTCTCGCTGTCCTTGTCACTGCTCTTGCTGGTGCCAGCCTTGTTCTTCTCCTTGTTGTCGTCCTTGGTGCCCTCATTCCTGGGGCTGGCTGGCTGGCTGCCACCCTGGCTGTTCTCATTGACACTCTTGTCCTGCTGGTTGCTCTGCTCACTGGGGGTGTTGTTGTCAGTCTGGCCACCAGTGTCACTGCCTGGGTTGCCCTGGCCACCAGTGCCACTGCCTGGGTTGCCCTGGACACCAGTGCCACTGCCTGTGTTGCCCTGGCCACTAGTGCCACTGCTTGGGTTGCCCTGGCCACCCTGGCTACCATTGCCTGTGTTGTCCTGGCCACCCTGGCCACTGTTTGGGTTGGCCTGGCTGCCAGTGTTGCTGCCTGCAGTGCCCTTGCCACCATTGCCTGTGCTGCCTGTGCTCCCGCTGTTGCTGGCCTGGCCTCCATCCCCTTGCTCCCCACCTCCTGCTGTGCCGCTTTCGCCATTCCTGTCTGCCCCTTTGCCATTCTGAGCAGCCCCCGCGCTGCTGCCCTGGCCGTTGCCATTCTGGGACTCGCTTTCTTTCTTCCTTTTCTCCTCATCGCTGCCGTTTCCAGTCACATTTTCACCGTTCTGGTCCTGGTTTGCATTCTGCTGATCGTTCGCCTGGGTCCCGCTATTTGTATTTGTTTTGGAGTCGTCATTGTTGCTGGATTCATGCTCCTGCTCTGTGTTCTCTGGGGCTGTGTTCTCGTGTTCCTCGTTGTCACCTGTCCCAGGTGCCTGGGATGCCTCATGGTGTGAGGAAGATCTGCTGGGATTCTCTTGCGAGGTCTCTGCTGCGGGCAAACACGGCGAGCAGCGGTCAGCACTGGGGACAGCAGAGGGAAAACCCGCCGAGAGGGACGGGGGAAGGGGGGAAAGCCCACAGGAGCCGGGGGAGCCCACGGGGCAGGTGGGAGCAGAGGGAGAGGGGAACCTCGAGGGGAGAGAGGGGCCCGGGGTTACCGAGGGGAGAGGGGGAGCCCCGGGTGAGCGGACCCGGCGGATCACAGGGAACCCTCCCTCCCGCAGGAGCGGCCCGAGGGCAGAGGAGGCCCCGCACACCAAGCGCGGTGCCGGACCCACCCCCGGCCCAAGGGCTCCGCTGCCTTCTCCTGCCCCTCCGCGACCCCTCCCCGGAGCCGCTGCCGCTGTGCCGCTGTGCTCACCGTCGGCGCGGAGCCCCAGCAGCAGCAGCAGCCCCAGCAGCAGCAGCGGGCGCGGCGCCTCCATGGCGGGCGGGCCCCTCACGGCCGCCGCCGCCGCTTCCGGACACGGATCTCGCGAGAGCGGGGGGGGCACGGGCGGGAGCGAGAGCGGCGGCGGCTCGGGGATGGGCGGGGCCCCGGGATGGGCGGAGCCTGCGGGGGGCGGAGCCTGCGGGGGCGGGGCCTGCGCACCCGGGCCCGGCGGGCGGCGCTTGGCGCCCCCTGGCGGCCGCCCCGCCCGGCCCGGCCCCTGCGCGCTCTCCGCTCCCTCCTTTCCTTTTTCCTGCTTTAGACTCTGAAATCTCCCTTCTCTGGACTGAAAACCCAGCTTTTCATAGAATCACGGTATCCCAGAGTGATGCGGCTTGGAAGGGACCTGAAAGTCCATCCACTGCCGTCTCCACATAATTCCTTTTTTTAATTTTCCTTTTAGATCGATGGGTTTGCCTCCATCTGCACCCAGGATGAATTTCTTGGTGTGTAACTCCCTGGATTATTTGTGCTGTTCCACAGAGCCTCATCCATCACACGGCACCAAAGCCCAGCAGTGAAACCTCACCTGTCTCCAGCAGGAATCACAATATTCCATGGATCCATTGGCTGTTCCAGTCACTCCAGTTAACCCTAAACACAGGAAAAACATCACATGGAAACCAACCGACTCCCACAGATGACTGGGGAATAATCCTGCCTTGGAGTGTGGAGGAAGATGAGGCTGATTTTCTTCTCTTGTGTCTTTTTTCCCCAATCTCTGGGGAATCTCCGTTCAATTCAACACATTCCAGCAATCCCTGCTGCTTGGCTCAGCCTGTGCCAGCCTTTCCAGGGAGACCAGAACGCTTAGCCCAACGCTTTTCTGGGATTCAAACACAGAACTGAGGCTGTTTCTCATGCTCAGCTTTCACTCACCCCCTGGAAGTCAAGAGTGACTGAGCAGAGGCCAAGTTCCTCTGGATTTACAACAATGCCTCTGGGAATGGAATTCTGCCCAAAATACCATGGCTGACATCAGCCCAGAGCCCGCTGGCTTGCACCAAGATCCAACAGGATCCAGCGCTTTTCTTGGGATCTAACAGGATAAAGAGTGACCCCAGCTCTCCTCGTGTCGCTCCTGACGCGGCCCAAGCCAAGGTGATGGCAGCTGCTGGATCGGGATCCATGGAATATCCCAGGTGGGAAGGGCCCCACATGGACCATCGAGTGCAGCTCCTGGCCCTGCACACGACACCCCCAACCCTGAGCACGTTCTCCCCAGAACAGCAGCTCCACATCCCAGTTCAGCCTCGGGGCGTTCCTGCACCGCTGCCACCCATTCTCATAAATCCTGGATTCACTTTTTGGGAATGACTCTTCCTGAGAACAGCCACCAACAGCAGGCTGGACACACAAATCTGGCCTTAATTAGCACTAATTGGGGCGTTTTAGCGTGTTGTCCCAAGGTCTGGTGTCAAGATAATAAAGTCCTCACCTCGTCTGCATCCCCCATCCCACCCCTTCCCCCCGAGGGCTAATCTGGCCAGGATAAAGGATCAAAAGGAGAAACAATTAGCAAATGGAAGAATTTAATGATGCTAATTAAAATGTATTAAGTGTAGCCACTGCCTCTGCACCAGCTGCTTTGGCAGGAGCCCGGCGAGCGCGGAGCACCAGCCTTACCCCAGCACAGAGGGGGACAACAGGACATCTGGTGTGCCCTCCCCTCCGGCCCCGAGAAAAAGAGCTCCAAAGAAACCTCGGTGTTCGTGGTGGAGCCCCTAATTAGCTCCATCTCTGCAGGAGACCCCTGGGACCTCATTAGGCTTTTCAATTAGTGCCTGGCCAGCCTGCAGGGAGGGGCTGGGGGAGGGCGGGGAGGTGGCTGCAGCGAAGCCATCGGGCGGAGGTGACAGAAGTGGCCCCGTGTCCCCAGAGCCCCAAGCCGGCTCGCAGCTGCTCCGGGGGCTCGCAGGAGTTTGAGCCTTCCCGAGGTGTTCCCCAGCCCCGGGCAATGAGCCCCGCGGGGCCGTGCCACTTGTGGAAGGTTTTCCACCTTTCCCTGGAATCAGGGAATGATTTGGGCTGGATGGAATCAGAGGTCACCTCGTTCCGGCCCCCTGCCAGGGCAGGGACACCTTGCAGTGTCCCAGGGTGCTCCAAGCCCCGTCCAGCCCGGCCTTGGACCCTGCCAGGATGGAGCAGCCGGTTCCACGCCAGGCTGAGCTCTGCACAGCCCCGGGCAGGGGCTGCGGGCACTCCCCGAGCTTTGTTCCAGCGTGGGCAGGGGCAGCAGCGATGCTGCCTGAGCTGCCAGGGGCGCAGCTGCTCCTTTGCAGCCCCAGCCCCATCACCCCCGGGCTGCTCCCGGCTCTGCTGCCCGGCCAGGGGCCCCGCTGTCCCCTCTTCCAGCTGTTCTGTGCCCCTCAGCCACGGCAGGACCCAGCTGTCCCCTCTCTCACACCACAGCGCCATTCCCTGTGTCCCTCCATGCCTTGTCCCCAGTCCCTCTCCAGCTCTCCTGGAGCCCCTACAGGCACTTCCAGAGAGCCGAACTCTGCAGGGGAGTGTCCCAAGCCTCCCGCATCCTGGCCTGCCCGGCTCCATGGCACCTCCCAGCTCTGAGGACAAGTTAAATCATGAGAAGCATCACCTAAAACTTGTCCAACACAGAGCAGTCACCTCCTTGTCACATCATCCCAAATGGAAATGTGCTGGATATCGAGGTTTTTTCTGCAACAAAGACAAACCCAGAGTTTTCCCCTTCTAGAATCATGGAATGGTTTAGGTTGGAAGGGACCTTAAAGACCAGCTTGCTCCAGTCCTCCCCCGTGGGCAGAGACACCTCCTGCAGAAGTATTCCAGAGGACAAATAAAATCCAAAAGGACCAATTTTCCACGGACAACCACTCAAACCCAGTGTTTTTATCCGGCTGTAGTGCTGCATATATTGATCCCATGATCTGTTCCGGCAGACAGCTCCAGTGGGTCCGCCCAGGACTGGAGCAGCACATCCCTGGTCTCACCTTCCCCAGGAGCAGCAGGGCCAGGAGGGTTTGGTGACGGATTGTTTGTGGCAGGGATAATCCCGTCCCATCCCAGCTCCGGAGCACCGCGAAGGCATTGGAACAGATGTTCCTTTTCCGTATGGGAAAGCACTGGGTAAAACAAAGGAATATTCTCCTGCTGAAGCCCAACATCTGTTTGAAGCTGTCTGGCTGTGGTTCAGATTTAATTCCTGTGACAGGTCTCTTCATGCCTCTAATGTCCCATGAAATCCAATTCAAGGAGCTGTTTGTCCGCAGCCTGCTCCTGGTGTTGGGGCGAGCAGGGCCGCCTGTCGTCCAGGCTGTTCCTCGCCCAAAACCAGTTCCTTGGAACAGTTTCTCTCAAAAAAGCTCCGTTTTGCCTCTTTTCAAGCAGCAGCCACGCACGTTTTGGGTGACACCCTAATCCCCTCTGCCCTGGTGCTCACACAAGTGTGCGACGCGTGGCTGCTGCTCCCGGGCGCTCCCAAGGAGGAATTGTGCTCTGTTACAGAATTTACACTTCTTTTTTTCTTTGAAAGCAAGAAATTTAAGCAATTTGGAGTGTGGAAGGGAAACACCTCCCAAATTTAGGGTTGTCTTGGGTATGACAACAGTGAGGATGCTGTGGGCACTCGGAGGATTTGGTGGCACCAAAAGCTGCGTGAGCTGCACTCTGCTGATGGCTCTGGGAGCTCTGGGATGCTCCAAGCTGGGAATTTCAGCTCCTCACATGATGGTCCTGAGCTGGATAGAGAAGCCGTACTCCTGCTGGAGGTCCCAGTGCTGCTTGCAAAGGCATCAGGAGCTTTCACAGGGCTTGTCCCAGGGCTCAGCCGAGGGCTCCTGTCAGCACCTGTGGCTGGGGTCTGGCTCAGGTGTGAGTTTTTGTAGTTCTGCCCAGCTCTGACATGAAAATCCTCAAATCCAGGTGTCATCTGCTGCAGATATGGATGCCAACATCTCGCACATCTGGAAAACACACACAGGTCCTCCTCAGTCACCATGGAGTTCCCTTTCCCCTCTCCCTGCAGACAGGTGCCTGCTGCTGCTCCACTTGCTTAAAAACACTTCCCTGGTGGCTCCTCAGCACTGGAAAGAAAAGAAATGTCACATCAGGAGTAAAAAAATTGTCACTGATCCCCCAAATCTGCCGAAGCCCCACCAGACCCAGCAGTCACGGGATGGGCTCACCCATCACTGAGGGTCAGGATGGTGCCACTGCCAGTTGGGAACTGGGGACACCGTGGTCCCCAAAATGCAGGAGGGGTGCAGGAAGAGAGCAGCCAGGCTGGGCCTGGGAGATTGGAGCAGGGCAGGAAATTCCAGAGGGGAATGGAACAGGATTGTGAACCCCATAAATTAGCTCCAGGCAGGTGCAGCTCCGAGTCCGTCTGTAACAGAAATAAAACCGTGAGTTTTTCCTGTTAAAGTACAAGGAGAGGGAAGAGTCCTGACATGCCCAAGTATTGAACTGACTGAGGGCTCCAGATGGGTTGAAAATCCACTGGGTTGGTTTTGTGCTGGTCCTTTTCCATCCCCATCTTTTCATCCTTGGTTTGGAAGCAGCAGGGACAGAGGACCCAGTACACACCAGTAACTCCCTGGCTTCCTGGGCACCTCCTGAACTGGTTCACCCAATCCCCCGTGTGCTGATGCCTGGGTCACTCCAGCAAACTGTACACTGTTGATGGACACCCCAAAATCCCCCCATGCCCATCGACAGGGGTGTTCAGGGGATGCAGGACTGGAGTTCTGTCCCGAGGAATTTCCCAGGAAGGTGGCAGTGGACAAGTGGCGAGCGCTTCCCACACAGACCACGCTCACACGGGGAGTTGCAGCTGTAGTTTTATTTCCTTTTGTGAAAAATAACAGGATTTTGAGGTGATAAAAACACAATCCCTCCCAGGGCTCAGCCCCAGACCCTGCCCATCCCAGCACGACCGCAGGCAGGAGCAGCACCGAGGGAGCAGCAGCCCCGGGGCAGGATCCGGCTCCTCGCCAGGGCAGGGCTGGGCATGGAGCAGGACGGGGGGATTTGGGAGCAGCTGGAGGCATTCCTGCTCCTGGATCCGGGATGGAGTGCCAGTTCCAGTCCACACCTGCCGTGCTGGGTGCTGGCATCACCATGCAGGTGTCATCCCTGGGCCCCACGGCAGCGATGGGCACTCGCTTTATCCCACGGAGGTTCCCATCGTCGGCAGCTCGTGGAGGGTCTATTGCATTTTTTTTTTCCTTTTTTTCCTTTTTTTTAATAAAAACAGTCTTTAGGTCGACTGCTGGCAGCAGCTCTGAGCAGAAAGCCCCTTCCTCCAGAGTCTGCTTCCAAAGAGTTCAGAAAGGGTCAAATATTGACCAATAATGGTTTTGGCTGCGTTTGAATCTTGATTGTGGCTTCTGCAATGTACAGCGGGGAGGGCACGGGGGCAGAGGGGGACGAGGCTTGTCCCTCAGTCAGCAGGTTTGGTGACCAGGGACAGGGGCTGCGTCTGCAGCACGGCCAGGGCCGGGGAGGGCAGCAGAGCCGAGGGGGGCACCGAGGCGAAGGGGATGGGTCTGGAGAGGAGCGAGGGCGGGCTGCCGAGGCTGGAGGAGGAGGAGGAGGAGGAGGAGGAGGAGGAAGAAGAGGAGGCTTTGCTGGTGAGGACGGCAGAATGGGCCCGGGCCTCGGGCTTGGTGGTGAGCGAGAGCGGCTGCGCCTGCTCCGAGTGGGTGGCGGCCGGCGCGGCCGGAGAGGCCAGCGCTGCCGACGGCGTGGCCGGAGAGTCCAGCATGCTGCCGTGGGACGAGGCCGGGCTGGCACACGGCTTCTCGGCCGGCAGGTACGGCACGCACGGCTTCTTGCTCTTGGCGGGCAGCGAGCCTGGGGGAACAGGCAGGGCGTGAGGGCCGGAGCCCGGCACGGGGCGAGGCAGGAGGGGGGTACTCACTGTCCGTGTCGTGGCTCTGCTGCTGCGCCAGCTTCTCGCGCTTCCGCTTCTTCTTCTTGCCCTGGAACAGAGGATTCCGGCTCCTTCCGTGGCTTCTGGCCACCGTGGGGGCTGCTGTGGTGGGCAACGGGGCTGGCAGCGCCCCGGAGCATCGGCAGGGACTCGGCACCGTCCCCCCTGCCCCAGCCCCCCAGACGCTGCCCCGAGCACGGGCAGCCCCCGCTGTCCAGCCCCACCCCGGGAAGGGCCCTGGGGCCAGGGCACACGTACGTAATTGTCCCGCGCCGACCAGGTCGGGTAGAGCTGAGAGTGCAGCTGCCGCTCCTTCCGAGCCAGCTCGTAGTACTTGGCCTGTTCCTCCCGTGACAGCGAGTGCCACTGCAGGGGGACAGCACGCTGCAGACCCCCAGCCACTCTGGGAGCCCCCAGATCCACACTGCAGACCCCCAGCCACTCTGGGAGCCCCCAGATCCACACTGCAGACCCCCAGCCACTCTGGGAGCCCCCAGATCCACACTGCAGACCCCCAGCCACTCTGGGAGCCCCCAGATGCACGCTGCAGACCCCCAGCCACACTAGAGACCCCAGATCCACACTGCAGACCCCCGAGCCACACTAGAGACCCCAAATGCACACCAGAAACACCAAATCCGTGCTAGGATGCCCAGAGCTGTGCTGGGGATGTCCAAGCCACAACCTGGAAACCCCAAAGCCAGCTGGAATCCCCAAATCCACACTGCTGACCCCGAGGAGCTGCTGCCCTGGGCTGCAGAGCTCTGTCCCTCCCCGTGCCAGTGCCCCAGGTCTGGGCTCTGATCCATGGGAGAAGGGAGGGCAGGGGGTCTGAAGGGTCCCTGGGGGGATCCCCACCGTACCCGCCGGCCCAGGATCTGGTTGATGGCAGCGCTCTCCTTCAGCGTGCACTCAGCCACCACCTTGGCCCTCATCTCCTTCATGTACAGCATGAAGGCATTGAGCGGCTTCTTGATGTGGGGTTTCTTCTCTTCCTCCTTCTTCACTGCCACGGGGGATTTCCTGGAAGGAGCGGGACAGGGGTCAGGACCCCGGGACGAGCCCCCGTCCCCACGCCGGCCGGCCCCCACTCACGAGCTGCCTGCAGGGCTGGCGCTGGGCTGGGCGGGCTCCTGCTTGACGATGGGCGAGACGATGGTGGGGTGTGGGATGCCCGAGGGGTGAAGCCCGGGCGTGGGCGGCGGGACCACGTGCGGGGAGAAGCGGCTGGACATCAAACTGCAGGGGGAGGGGACAGGAGGGGTGGGCACCTCCCCACAGGCACCCAAAGACCCCCCCGAGACCCTCCTGGGCTGAGAGACCACCTGTCTCAACCCAGTTGAGTTGGAAACCCTAAAAACATGCTGGAACCCCAATGTCCCCTGGAAACCCCAAATCCACACCGGACCCCAAAGCCATGCTGGAGACCCTGAGTCCACCTGAAGGCCCCCAGACTCCACCCCAGCTCTGAGATGGTGACACTGATCCAGCCTAAGTGACGCCCTGAGCCCATGGCATGTCCCATTCCTCCACCTGGGGACTAGCCACACCCTCTGGGGACATTTTCAGCCAAGGAGACCACCCTGATCTCCTGGGACTGCTCTGTGCCCCTGCACTGTCTGCAGCCAAGTGCCCCAACAGCCAGTGCCAGCTCCAGGGTGCCCCTGGGGGTTCCTGTCCCTCCCCAGACCCACCTGGACACGGAGGCGTTCATGGCAAGGGCGGGATACGGGTGCCGGAAGCCGCCAGCAGGAATGGAGTACACGGGCTGTCCCTGCCTACAAAAACACGAGCTTCAGGGGGAAAAAGATCCCTTCCCAGCTCATGGGCACCCTTGGACTGGTCTCCAGATGATTTCCATCTGCAGGACACCCAAATTTTCCAGAGGTAGGAAGTCCCTCCCTTCCCACCCCCCACAGGAGCCTGCAGCATCCTGCTGAGCTTGCAGGAGAAGTGGGTAAGACAGGAGGAAGAGGGGGGTCTGAGCCGGAGTGGGGCTCCAGGGACAGGGTCAGTCCATCCTTACTGTGGCACGAGCCAGCCCAGCGGGTGTGGCAGCTGCCCCACGGCTCCAGGTGACAGGGGGTAGTAGGGGGGCAGCTCGGGGGGGTGCGGCGGCCGCGGGATCCCTGCCAGGGGGAGAGGGAGAGGGAGGGAGCTGAGAACGGGGCCAGGGCAGCCTGGGAGCCCCCCCGTGCCCCCCAGCACCCCTCCTTGGAGCCCCCCCGTGCCCCCCAGCACCCATTGCCCCAGGCTGGGGAGAGCTGAAACAGCCACAGCAGAGCCCTGGGGGATCCCCACACCCCAGCCCAACCTGGCACTGGGCACGGACCCACTGGGCCCTGGGGGTATCCCAGCCCCTCCCAGAGACTGGGTCACAGCCCCCTGTCCCCAGCACAGCCCCCCATTCTCAGCACAGCTCCCAATCCCAGCACAGCCCCTATCCCATTCCCAGCACAGCTCCCATTCCCAGCACAGCCCCCCCCATTCCCAGCACAGCCCCCCAACTCCCAGCACAGCCCCCCAACTCCCAGCACAGCCCCCCCATTCCCAGCACAGCCCCCCCATTGCCAGCACAGCCCCCCATTCTCAGCACAGCTCCCAATCCCAGCACAGCCCCTATCCCATTCCCAGCACAGCCCCCCCCATTCCCAGCACAGCCCCCCAGCCCCCATTCCCAGCACAGCCCCCCATTCCCAGCACAGCCCCATTCTCAGCACAGCTCCCATTCCCAGCCACCCCCATTTCCCAGCACAGCCCCAACTCCCAGCACAGCCCCAATCCCAGCACAGCCCCCATTCCCAGCACAGCCCCCCATTCCCAGCACAGCTCCCAATCCCAGCACAGCCCCCCATTCTCAGCACAGCTCCCATTCCCAGCACAGCCCCCCATTCCCAGCACAGCCCCCCCATTGCCAGCACCACCAGCTCCCTCTGCTCCCCAAGACGTGTCCCCCAGCCCCTGCTCACCTGTTTTGGGGTCGATCTCTGGAGAGAGGTGGCCGGGGGGGGATCCCGGTGGGAAGGGGTCGTTGCTGTAGGTGATGAGCGGCGTCAGCGGGTGCATGTGATGGGCGTGCTGCACCACGGGGACCTTGTTGGACTGCGGGGAGAGCGCGTGGCAGGGAGCTGGGGCCACCCTCCAGAATCCCCCCTGGGCAGCCAGGGCTGCCCCATCCCTGGAACTGCTCCAGGCAGCTCGGAGCAGCCTGGCCAGTGCAGGGTGTCCCTGCCCACAGCAGGAGAGCGCAGCTTTGGTCTGTAGGGTCCCTTCCAGCCCAACCCACTCCCAAATTCCCCGAGTGCAGGATCACAGGGGGTGCTGGGTGGGTGGGGGCTGCTCTTACCAGGTGTGCGGGCGAGGGCGAGCGGCTGTCCTTCAGCGTGGCCCCGGCCGGCACGTCCAGCAGCGGCCACTTCATCTGCAGGTACTGTGGGAGGGACAGCACGATGCCCTCCAGGAGCCCCAAAAGCCCCCTGCCCCAATACACAGCACCAGTCCTGAAACATCTCCCCCAGCCCCAAAGCACCCCCCACCCTAAAACATCCCAGCCAACCCCAAAACCTTCCCACAGCCCTCCAAAAAAACCCTATCCCCAAAGGATTCCCCAGCCTCAAAACTTTCCCTAGCTCTGAAACAACCCTCTGGCCCCAAAATATCCCCCAGCCTCGCCTTCACACCCAGCCGAGGACACCCCAACCCATGGGCTGGTGGCAAAGAGCTTTGGGGGATATACAGGGATGTTTTCAGCCATATGTGCTCCTATGGACCCTAATAATGGTGCCAGCTCCCAAATCCTAAATCCTAAACAGTGCAAAACCCCAACCCCCAAATCTCTGCCTCAATGGATGCAAAGCCTCAAGTAGCAAACCCCCTTGAATCTTCAACCCCAAAATGGTGCCAAACCCCAAATGTCAAATTTCTGCCCCAAACGGTGCAAACCCCCCAAATCTTAAACCCCAAACCCTACCCCAATGGTGCTGCCTCCCCGAGAGGCTCCTGTGACTGGAGGTGCCCTTGCCATCCTTAGGGTACCATCACCAACCCCAAACTGGGAGTGCAATAAATCAGCCCCACACTGTGGGACAGGGGCAAATACAGGGGTTTTGGGGCTTTTTCTCCCTTTCTGGGTCACCATCTCACTGTGACATTGGGGTGTCTCCTTGGCACGCCCAAAGAAAGGCACTTTGTGCAGTGTTTGGGGGGACAGAGGCATTTCCCAAGGACAGCAGAGGGAGGGAGGGTCCCTGGAGATGCCAGGGCTCCAGAATGTGGGAATGTGGCTGGAGCAGCTGCCTGCAGGAATTTCCCCCAGTACAGACCTTCCTGAGCTGAGGCAGCTGGAAGGAAAACCCAGGAGGAGTTTGGGGGAGTGTTAACTCTTCCAGGGCTGGGAGGTCACCCCGTGGGCTCACTGTCACCTCTGGTTCACTGTGACCCCAGGGTGACTGTCACCCGTGGGCTCAGTGTCACCCAGCGCTCCCTGTGATGAAGGAGCTGTTCCCCAGGTGCCACCTTTGATGCACCCTCCAAATCCAGGTGATCCACGGTGCCATGGCAGCCAAAATGTCCCACTGGCCCCACAGCCACGCTTGCAGCCACACTGGGGTGGGTGGCACTGGGGACCCCCCCACCTGTCCCTAGCCAAGACCCCACATTCTGAGCACTGGATGAGACCCTCGTGCTCCCCCACCGTGTCCCCGTGACCACGTCCAGGGCAGGGCAGGAGATGCCCCCCCACGTCCCAAGGGGCTCCCTGAGCCCCCAGCCCCCCCAGTCCCTGTCACAAAGGGGCTTTCTGGGCTGCTCTGTAAGCGGAGAAGGCGCGAAGGGACGGGGACGGGCGGGGAGGCGGCGCAGGGGGGACGGCAGGGGGAAGGTTTGGGGGATAAAAGGCTGATTCTCATTTCGAGGCCAATTCAGGAGCCTGGGGAAGGGAAAGGGAAGGGAAGGGAAAGGGAAGGGAAGGGAAGGGGGGGAAGAGGGGGGACTCTTTCAAAATATACAAAGCGGGGGGAGCTGGTGAATGGTTCGGTGGCGATGTGGAAAAATGACCCTCCCTCCCCTTTTTCCTCCCCATCCCTTGGCTCCAGCTGGGACACAGCCCCCACTGTCCCCCCACGTGGGGATCTGAGCTGCTAAAAAAAAAAAAAGGAAAATAGTTGAAAATCGGTCACATTCCAGAGAGATTAGAGCCAGTCCTGGGTCCTCGTTACCAGCCAATTAAAACCAGGGATAACCCCTTCCCTGCTGGAGCCCATCCCTCTGGGAGTCCCCAGACCCCAGAGGAAGAGGGGCCAGGGGATCCCCTAATGCCCAATTAAGGGCGTTCTGGGGAGGATTTCCGCTCCTCTTCTGCACAGGGATCGATCCAGTCGTGATGATTTCCCTGGGAAGGGGGAAAAGCGCCGCTGGAGAAGCCCTGGCTGGGGCTGGCCTGGGGCTGAGTGTCCTGGTGTGGCACGTGCCAACATCCCAGGTCCTGGTGTGGCATGTCCGGAGGGCTGCTGTGTGTCCCAGGATTGTGTGTCCCAGCGTGTCACATCCTGCTGCTGTGTCCCACGATCCCACATCCCAGGACTGCACATCCTGGCATTCCATGTGCCGATGCCGCATGTCCCAGCATGGTTTGTCACAGCGTCACGTGTCCCAGGATTTCATGACTTGGCAGTGTGTCCCAGCACCGTGTGTCCCAGCACCGTGTGCAGGTGAGGTGTGATTTTTTGAGGGAAATGGGTTTTCCAGGGTGGAAAATGTGCAGGTGTCCCAGGATCACCCACCCCAGCACTGCCTGTCCCACTGCTCCACTTCCAGGCTCTCAACTGATCCCAGTGTTCACATTCCATCCCCTATCCCGATGCTCCCTGTCCCAGGACAGGCTCCTCTCTGCTCAGATCCTGAGTACCTCAGGTTTGGTACTTTCTGGCCTCATTTTGGGAGGGAAAAGGTCTGGGTTTTGGGACCATTTTGCCAGAGGCTCTGGGGCAGGAGCCTCTGCTGGCTTTTCCTTTTGCCTGCAGAGGCTCCAGCCCAGGATGATCCCGCAGGAACCACCCTGGAGAAGATCCAGGTGATCCCAGCATGCAGGTGCTTCATCCCCATCCCCAAAACCCCCAGGTGAGCTGGAGAGCACCCAGGAAGGTTCCCACAGGCATCCATGCATCTCAGCATCCATCCATTTGTCACCAGGGAATGGTGACCCCCAGTTGCCCACCCTCATGACAAATCCCTTTTCCAGCCCGAATTCCCAGGGCATTGCCAAGTCCCCCGAGCCCCTCCAGAGACCCCCAGATTCCCAGCCTGTTTACACAGCTGCAGGATAAACAACAGCCCTTCCCCCTCCTGCCTCTGCTCCAGCCCTTTTCCCCCAAAATTCATCCCAAAATCATGCCAGGCGAGGCAGGAAAGGCCAAGCATTAGGGCAGAAAATGGGATTTGTAGAATGTTTCATGGAGTCCCCCAAAATCTTTGCCCAGGTGTGGCCACTGCAGCCCCATGGCACCCCAAGATCCAGCTCTGAGGAGTGTCACTGGCTTGTTTGGGAAAACAACACCCAATTTTGGCTGCAGGAGTCACAGGGAGATGGGATTTTTGAGAGAAATGGGGATTCTGGGCTCAATGCAACTTCCAAGTTCCTTAAAACTTTGTGCTTGGGCGTAAGAAGGTGGAAAAAAACCCAAATCTACCCTAGCAGAAGGGTCTGGGGCTGCAGCCAGGGATGCTGCAGATGGGGATGGCACCAAGGGTAATGGGGGGAAGCCCCAAACAGGGGGAAAAAAGGAGGGAAGGGAGAGGGAAAGTTGGGACCTGGCCTCTCACCCTCCTGAGACACGACAGGGTGTCCTTTGCACCCCAATAAATCACCCCAATGCAAAAAATCAGGGAGAAACCCCAGGAGCATCCCAGACCCACAGAGCCCATCCCACAACCTCACACTGCAGCTGCTGCATTCCCCCTTCCCTGGGATAACTGGGAAGGGAGAAATCCCAGTTACAGCTGGATTTACAGCCCAGGGAATGAGACATAAATCTCTCCCCACCCCCGCCATCCATCCGCTTCCCAGCCAAATAATCTCCTCCAGATGTTGCCCATGAACACCAGGATGACAAATTCCGGCCAGGAGACTTTTGGGGGGGTCTCCTGCATCCCCACATCCCAGGGAGAACCCCAAAAATTCCTGGTAAGAGTTGTTTTCCCATCAGGATTTAGGGTTTTTAAAGGACAACATGGGGGTGATGCAGGAGACATCACCATGTCCCTTTTTGGCATTTTTTGGGTGACACCAGCCAGGCAAAGGATGTCCCAGGTGGGGACAAGGATTTTGGGGTGGGAATGAGCGCTTGTGACACCTTAACAACAGTTGTTTGTCCATTCCCATAACACAGCCACAGATCCCAGATGGGAAATGCCAATGGGGCTGGGATGGGAAGGTGGAAAAAGTGGCCAGGAGACGAAAAATGAGTAAAAAACACCTCCATTTGGGATGAGCTTGGAGTGGTGCCACTTCTGCAACCTCACCTCCACCCACAGAACCCATGTCCCCACCCTGGGGACACCAGTAGCATCTGCTGAAGAACTCGGCCCCAGATCTGTGGAGGAAGGCAGGAGAGGGAAGGCAGGATGGGAGGGATGGGAGGCAGAGGGAAGAGTCTGGAGCACTGCCAGGACACCAGGTGGGACAGAGCCTCAGCCCAGAGTGGCCTGGGCACTGGGATGTCCAAGCATCCTCCACACAGGGATGCCCCAAGCTTCCCTCCCCCTGAGCATCCCTCACATCCCTCCCCCTGAGCATCCCTCACATCCCTCCCCCTGAGCATCCCAAGCTTCCCTCCCCCGTGGCTGCCTCGAGCATCCCCCCTGTGCAGGACCTGCACCTCCCTTGCCCCTGGGTGACTCGAGCACCCCGTGGACACCCCGAGCACCCCTGGCACGCACAGGCCACGGGGCAGGACAGGCTCAGCACCCACCAGGCCCCCACTCCCTGCCCCCGAGTCCTGCTGCTGCCCCAAGGCTTTTGTCTGCAGCTCCCGGCCCCAGCCTCAATGGATCCATTCATCTCCCTGCATCCACAGGGAGATCCCAGTGGGAGGAGCAGGCTCAGCCTGTCCCAGCACCAGCAACCCTACTGCCGCAGCAACCCCACTGCCCTGGCACCAACAGCCCCCCTGCCCCAACAGCCCCCCTGCTCCAGAGGCTCCCCAGAGCCCCCTCGGTGTCAGGGCTGCAGCACCCGTGGGACACCAGCCCGGGCAGCTCCCCATCCTGCTGACCTCCCCTGCCCTCTGCCCGAGCCCCGAGCAGGGTCCCCAGGGTTCTGGGATCCCCAGGGTTCTGGGATCCCCAGGGTTCTGGGATCCCCAGGGTGAACACGCAGGGTGAAATCGGTGCCAAAGAACAGTGGAAAAAGAGGCAAACCGGGAAGGGGCACATCAGCCCTTCCCCTCCCCCTCGGACAGCCTTCCCACACTCCATCCCTTTCCCCCCAAACTCGGACACGAGCAGGAGAGAGACGGAACACAGCACAACCCGATCCCGGTCCCTTCTTCCCTTATCCCTCCTCTTCCTCCATCCAGGATGCACCGGGCACTTCCCCCCGGGTTCCTCTTCCCTCCCAACCTCCCGCCTGCGACTTCAAGGAAGGAAAACTAATGAAAAGCAGCTGCTGGGAATTCCAGAAGGATGATGAATGCGCCTCAGTCCCGGAACAATCCCAGGGCTGAGCAGAGGCGCCCCGAGCACTTACTTCATCGCTTTAATTTGGGAATCGTGTTAGAAAAGGAGGGAGGAGGGAGATTTGGGGGGTGGGGGGGAGTGGAAACCTCCTGTAGGTCTACAAACTCCGCCCGCAGGGTAATTAGCCGAAGAGCATAATTAAGGAGCGGGATAAAGGGGCCATTGTGTGCGGCAGCTCTGCAGAGCAGGCGGGAGAGTCTGGGAGCAGGGAAACTGAGGCACGGGGAGGGCTCAGAGCCGGGAAGGACTGGATCAACCCAGCAGCTGCACAGCGCAACACGGACAAGCCAAAAAGTGTGAAAAAATAGCGCTTTCCTTAATATTTTCCAGGTGGGGAAGGAAGGCGGCACTGATGGGGGGCAAGTCCCGAATAAACCAGAAAATCCCAAATTAGTGCAGGAGGCAGCAGGAACTGCTGTGGTCCGAGGATGCTGAGCCTCGAGTGAGCCCCCACGCCGGAAAAATCCCCCCATTCCAACACCTCCGTCCGCATCCCAATGCCAAAACCCTCCACGCTCTGCCAGAACCGCCAGCGAGACCCGCCCGGTTTTTGGAGCAACCCTTTTTCCTGCCAAAAATCCGTATTTTAATCATTTTCCTTGGCAGCAGCGCGGTTAAGGATCTATTTTCTTTAGGAGACAGATACGGCTCTGTATCCTCGGGAATTCATCGCAGGAGTGGCGCAAAAAAAGCCAGAAGAAGCCCAGGTTATGGATTTTTCCCTCATTTATTTTGGGATCGCAGCCTGCCGAGGCGCATTAATTACACCGAGGTGCATTAATTACACCGGCATGGCGTCGGGAGAGCTGTTTGGATGGAATTCCATGCCTGAGGAAGGTTTGGATTTATTTAAATCCTCGCCTCCAGACTCGAATTCCTGGGGTTAAACTGGTTTTTTGGGAATAATGCCAATCCCGTGCGTGGTCTCGGCTTCGCTGCTCCGGCAGTGCTGTGCCTGGTTCCCATCCACTTCCCAAGCAGGAGAAAGACGCTGGGATGAGATTTTAGCCCAGTACGGATCCGTCTCATTCGGGGTTTGGGATAAAACCCATCAGCTCCACGAGATCCTGATGGAATGGATCCGGCATCATGGCAACAGGGATTTGCATCCATCCAGCTCATGCATGTCCAGAGCTTTTCCCTTCCATCCCAAGGAGCCAAACGCAGCCTCACAGGTCTCCAATTCCTGATTCCCCATGAGGAAAACCGGGTTAAAACGCTGCTCCAAACAGCAATGCCATAGTTAGATTCCAACAAATTCCTTCACTGTTGGAGCAGAGCCCCAAAAATACTCCCTGGACAGAAACTGCCAGGAAAGTGATACTGGGGACCACGGACACCTCCCAAATTCCAGAATCCCATTTGGAAGTAACCCAGGAGCAAACTGAATCCACACAGAGTGAAAAGCAGGAGCATCCATCCATTGGTGCTTGGTGGGTTGGCACAGGGATGGGGCTTCTCCTGGTCTGGAGTGTGGGAAAGCACTGTGTAACTAGATTCCTAAATATTCCCCAGATTTCCATAGATACCCCAGATTTCTAAAGATTTTGGAGTGGAGAAATGCAGAAGCAGTGTTTTCCTGCCTGGTATTCCAAAAAAAGTCCTCCAGTTGTTTGGCTTTCAGATCAATCCTGGCATCTGCAGACTCATCCATCCCCAGGATGCACCACCTTCCTGGACACCTCCTCAGAGCACCTCCCGGCCATGGGGATAATTTGGGGTCTCTGGGTTTCTTCTCCCAAAATCTTTCTTTTCCATGTGGTTCAATCCACAGCACCTGGCTGTGAAATACGAGGCCACCGGGATGGCTGGATCCTGCAGATCAGCTTGTTTCTTCCAATGCTGGGGCAAAAAAAGAAGGAAACAAGGAAAAGACAGTTCCCAAAGCAGCCTGTGCCTCCTGCCACCCCGGTGTTCCGCGTGTCCAGGCTCATCCAGAGCCTCCCGGCATGGGGTGGGAGGCGGGTTTGGTGCCCTGGGGCCGTGCTGCATGTGGGGATGCTGCACCCGCCTGGATCCAGGAGGGATTGGGAGGCTGCTTCCAGCAGACGGTTGGGAAGGCTGTGCCTGGATGTATCCAGTAGGGGATCAGGGATGCTGTATCCAGATGGATCTGGTACAGGATCAAGGATTCTGTTCCTGGATGGCTGCAGAGTGGGACTGAAAAGGCTGAGCCTGGATGGATCCAGTATCAGACCCAGGATGCTGTGCTCAGATGGATTCAATCCGGGATCAGGGATGCTGTGCCTGGACGGATCAGGAGCAGGATCCAATATGAGATCAAGCACGTCGTGCCCAGCAGGATCTGGTTTGGGATTGAGGATGCTGCAGTCAAAGGGATCCAGTTCAGGATCAAAGATGCTGTGCCTGGCTGGATCCAGACTGGGATCAAGGATGCTCTGTCCTGCCGGTTTTTGTTATGGGATTGAGGATGCTGAGGCTGGCACAGGATCAGGGATGCTGTGCCCAGATGGATCCAATACAGGATCAGGGACTCTGTGCCCATCCAGTTGCACCAGGCATGACAATGTCCTGGGATCTGGGGATCCCGGTGCTGCCAGGCCCTGGGAGCTCATGGAAGGGGGGTTGGTGAAGGGCACAGAGCTCGGCTGCTCTCCATGCACGAGTGGCCGTGGGATCCAGCGCGGTCTCACCAAATTCACTCAACCCGCCCCCAGCACCCCCAGTTCCCCCACACCCATCACCAACTCGGCTCCACGCAGAGGCCCCAGTCCATCGGAATTCAGCCCCAATCCATTCTTTCCCAACCCCAGTCATCTCTCTAAAACATCCGGGAGGCAACACCCGCTCCAGCCCCTGTTAATTAATCCCCTTTCTGGGATTCATTAAATCATCGTTAGCGGCCGCTTGTGACGGATCCCAACTCCAATCCCTTCTCATTATCCCGGATTCCTCGCCAGTGTTTGGCATCGCGGTCAGTCGCGCTTCATCCCCAAAACCTCATAATCCCAAGAGTGACAAATTGGGAATACAACCTTTATCCAGCCGCCGGCAAAACACCGGGATAATTAGCTTATCTGCCCTCCCCATCCCGGGGTTTGCACTTCACGGCCACTCCAACTAGTTGCTTCCAGGAAAGCAAAAGTAGGAAAGCTCTGAAAATATGGAAAACTCTCCACGGAAACCAGCCAGATTCCGGGATTTCAAACCATTATAAATGCCACAATATTGTTATCCCATATACGTTCCATATGGGAACACAGTTTCCTATGGATCCAGAGAAATAATGTGTGGAAAAGCATCCCTGGAGCGAGAAATACACCTGGACAATCAGGAGTGAGGGGCGATGCTCCAGCCCGGGATTCGGTGGGTACCACTGCCCGGGTCCGCATCCCTCCCCGCATCCCTCCCCGAAGGCTGAGGACCCCCCGGAGGGCTGAGAATTCCCTCGGAGGGCTGAGAATTCCCTCATCCCTGGGGGCCTAAGAATTCCTCCCAGGATGGCCCTGCAGGGCCGTGTAGGCAATGACTTATGTTCCTAAAATACCTTTGTATCTCTGAAATTACTTTAGGATGCTGCCCCAGAAGTTGAGTGGGATGGTTTGGGGTCGAGGGACTCTGCTGAGGGGAGGGGGTCGCTCCCCCTCTCCCACCCCCCCAGTTCTCACTCGATTTGCTTAATCACTTCTCCCCCCGCGGCCAACGTTGGCCCATTAACGGCTTTAAAACCCTTTTAAATGAGAAAAGCGGCAGCTCAGGGTCAGGTTTCGGGGCGGGTCTCCCGGAATGAGGCCCCCCCAAACTCCCCACCCCCTCACTTGGCAAAGTGAACCAAAATTAAAGGAAATAAACCAGATTTCTTGGGGTTTTTCTTTAGCATCAGGTGGTCGCTTTCCTGCAGGACGGGCTGTGAGACTTAGGGGGGTCTGGGCACCCGCAAAAGGTGGGGAGAGGCTGCGGGCTTAGGGAGGGTCCGGGGGGGCACTTACGGTGCGGGCTCCGCCGGGGGAGAGGGCTCCATTGGCGAGGTAGGGGCTGCCCAGCTCGGGGAGCATCAGGAAGGGGTATCCGGGATAGGGGGGGCCCTTGAAAAAAGCCCCATCTTGTTGTCGTCTGACCACTGGGGAGAGAAGGAAGGGGGGGTCAGGAGAAGGAGGGGGGCAAGGCTGGGTGCCTGGGGGGCCCGGGGAAGTCCCTCTGGGGATGCCCAAGTCGTTTTGTGGGAGTCCTTGGTCTCGTGGAGGGTGGTCCGCACTTGCGGGGCGTGGGTGGCTCCCTCTGGGGGTGCCCCAGTCCCTTAGGGGGATCCTTGGTTCTGTTGGGGGGTCCCCGCTGGGGAGGGGCCCGGGTGGGTCTCCCTGGGGGTGACCAAGTCTCTTGGGGGTGTCCTTGGTTCTTCTGGGGGTGTCCCTACCGCTGGGTCCCCGCGGGAGGGGGATCTGGGCTGCATGGGGGCAGTGCCGGGGGTGGCGGCTCCCGGTGCTCGTCACTCCCTGAGAGGACCCAGCCCTGGGGGTGTCCCGAGCCCGGCTGCTCCGTGGAGCCATGGGGGGCACCGATCCATCCGTGGGGAAGCGACCGGGACCGGTTACCGGGGCGGGACCTGGGCCGGCCGGTGGGGTGGGAGAGGGGACACGACGGGAGGGCAGACACGGGGGAGGGGACACGGGAGCTGAACTGGGGGACACGGCGGGTGGACACACGGGGGGGCGGCGAGGACACGAGGGTGAGGACATGGAGGGGGGAGTTAGGGGACGGGGGGGGTTGAGGACACCAGCGAGAGAAACACGGCGGGCGGGATACGAGGGGAGTGGGACACGGGGGGGGGACACACATGGAGGGTGAGGACACGACTGTGGGGGGACACCGTGGGGGAAGCTGGAGGACACGGGGAGGGGAGACGGGGGGGGCACACAAGGGGTCCCGCCCGCAGCCGGGGGCGGAAACAAAGAAGTTGGGAAGTGTCGGCCGGTCCCGGGGGATGTGGCGGGGAGCAGGGGGGCGCCGGGAGGGGGGGTCCGGTACCTTCTGCCAGAGAGTCCCGCGGCTTCTGGAAACTTTCCCGGGGCGGCGGGGGCCGCTCCGCCTGCGGGGAGAGGCGGTGAGCGGAGCGGGGCCGGGCGGGGGGCGTCTCCCCCCGGCTCCCCGCCGCCCCTCGCCTCACCTCGGGGCCGGGGCCGACCGCGGGGCCGGGGCCCCCCCGGTTCTCGGTCTCGCTGACCAGCGAGGACTTGAGCTCGTCCAGGTCCCCGTGGGCCGAGCCGCGCCCCGCACCCTTGTCCTGCTCCTCGCCCTCGTCCTGGAAGGCGATGAGCTCGTCGGGGGCCCCCAAGTCGTCCCCCCCCGTCGGTTCCAGCTGCGGCATCGTGGGGTCCCGCCCCGGCCCCGCCGGGCCCCGCCGCCGCCGCCGCCACCGCCCGGAGGGTCGGGAATGCGCGGGGCGGCGGGGCGGGGAGGAGCCGGGATGCAAACCGACACCGGGGGCCGGGCAGGGGCTCGCACCGCCCCGCCGGGCCCGCACCGCTCCGCACTGGTCCCGCCGCCGGCTCCGCACCGGCCCCGCCAGCGGCGCCGTGCCCGCCCCGCGCCGGCTCCGCGCCCGCTCCGCCACGGCCCCGCACCGCGGAGCGGCCCCGCTGCCCACGGGGCGCCCACGGGGCCACGCTCCCGCCGCGTCCGAGGCTCCCTGCGCGTTCGGGGTCTCCCGATCCCATCCGTGCCGCCCTCATCCCATCCAAGGTTCCTCCACCTTGTCCAGCGTGCCCCAGCTGGGGTTCCCCCATCCCATGCAGGGTGTCACCTCTCATCCGAGTGTTCCCCTGCCACCCGTGCTCCCCCCATCCCATGCGAGGTGACACTTCTGACACATCTGAGTGTTCTCAGCCTACTCTTGGTTCCCCCCCCCCATTCCGTCCGTGTTCCTGCCACCCTGCCCTGGTCTCCCCATCATGCCCTGGGTCCCCCCATTTGTCTCAGAGTGTCCCCTCCCATCTGGGTGCTCCCAATAGCTGCCCCTCAGCCGATTCAGTTGCCTCCACCCTCCCTGAGTGCCCCCATCCCACCCAGGGTGCCCCTCACTCCACCATTCCTCTCCTGCCGGGGTGCACGTATCCCATTTGTGCCTCCATGTGCCAGGAGAGCCCGCATCTCACCAGGGAGACCCTGGCCCCCATCCCACCCATGTGTTTCATCACACCAGAGTGATCCCAGTCCCCCCCAGTGCCCCTGGCCCCTACCCTAGGGAATGCCAGAGGGAGATGCCCATCCCTCCCCACGCTGGCAGCAGGGTCCTGCCAAGGTGGGACCAGCCAGCCTGCAGGACAGATTCATCCGAAAAACCTTTCCCCCCCCACTTTTTTTACAGGGTGGGCTCGTTCCCCCATGACAGGCCCTTGCGGGGCTGGGGGGGTGGCATCAACTGGGGCTTAATCCAGCATCTCCAAACCATTGTCTTTGTCCCATCCCATCACCCGCAGCCTGGCCGTGAACCCCGATCTGCAGCCACCCCCAGTCCCCAAACCCCTGGGGCCACCAGACTCCACCACCCCCTGGCAGCCCCTCGCTCTGCGCCACAAAGGTTCTTCAGTTGCTTTGCCTGAAATACTTCATGAAAAGGCTTTTGTACCATCGAAATCGCTGGTGACCCCAGTCCCCCCTGCCCAAGATTCCCAAGGAAAAGCAGGAGGCAGCTGTGGGGGGTCGTGCCGGCCGGCCCTTCCCGGCTTCCAGCCCTCCAGATGTTTTATTGCCCTGTGTTTAATTAACATTTCCAGCCACGTGCTCACATCTGCCCCTTCTTCCCAGACAGCTCCTTGTTTAGGGGCACACATAGTGGGAGTATGGATATGTGCAGGGGGCTGTGTGAGTCCCAGGATGCTAAAAAATAGAAATAATCACCTTATGCATTATTCACATCACATTATTTCCTGTAAATAACATGGGATGAATCCTCGAGGTGTGAGGAGGTGGCTGGTTCGTGGCAGGGGACATGTGGAGGGTGAAGGTCCTGTGCCACGCAGTGCTCCCCAGGAGCCCCCCAACTTTGCACTCCTGTGACCTCCTAAATCATAAAAAAGGCACTGACAGACCTGCAGTTTTGGGGTGTTTCCCAATATTTTTGTTGGTCCTACAGACACAGGAGAGCCTCTTCAATAGGTTTTCTCCACCGGGAGGTGACATCTGGTGTTGGGAGATCCATGGGATGGGGGGGATGAGGGGTGTAAGGTGGGACCATCTGACACCCCAGGAGCTTCAGCCACCCCAGAGCCCTCAGCCACCCCGGACCCTCCACTGTTCCTTCACCCTTGGGCATCCCAGGGAGCCTGGACACCCTGGGACCCTCAGGCACCCCAGGACCTACAGCAACCCCGGGACTTAGAGGTGCCTTAAGACCCTTGGACACCCCAGGACCCTCCGTCACCCCGTTCACCGTCTCTCACCCCATCCCACTCCCCCGGGAATGGGGCCACGGGAATATTCCCACCCCCCTCAACCGAAGCCTGAAGCCCCTAGGAGACAAATCCCGACACAGCACTGGAGCCATCACTATCCCTGGGGACAAACTGAGGGTTTGGGGGGCTCGTTCAAGCGCACCTCACCCTCCCGGGGCAGGGAGAGCTCCGGTCCCCGTTATTTCCTCCGTGACGGACGGTAGTGGCTCACGGATGAGTTGCTCCCTCCGTGGCCCCCGAGCCCGCAGGGGTGGGGATGAGATGCCGCAGGAGTTTTGGGGAAACCCCCCGTCTCCGCGTCCTTCCTGCTCTCCCAGCAGGACACCCCGAATGTGGAGGAAGGCTCGGGGGAGAGGAAGGGGACCCGAGGGCCGGGAGGGCCATCCCAAAATTCCCAGAGCAAGCCTTCCCCACGCGGTGGCAGCGCGGTTCCAGCCAGATGTTGGCAGCGGGGGAGGGCTGGGGGAACAATGAGCTGTTAATGTCCCATTAGCACATTCTGGGGACACCTCCCCCGTCCCTCCCCGGCACCTATCCCTCCGCCTCAGGCCACCTCTGTGTCCCCCTAGGCCACCTCCTGTCTCCCAAGAACATCTCTTCGGGAGGATCGTCGCCACAGGAGGCAGAATTGTGATGATTTGGGGTAAAATTGAGACGCATTTACACCCCAAAAAGCTCCAGGCTCCGAATTGCTTCGGTACCCGCAAACACCCGTGATGTGCCCCCTCCATCGGGTTGGGAAATGAGAGAAATCCCCGTAAATGCCGATTTTCTCCACCCGGGGGCTGCGTTTAGAGGGAACGGGAGGGGATTTTCTCCATTCGCGTAGGGCTGTGTGGGATGTGGGGGCTGCACTGGGGCAGACAACCCCAAGAACCACCTGGGACCGGGTCTCCCGGAACAGCCGGGGATGGGGGTCCCTGAGAACTGCCCTTGGGGTGCGTGACCCCGAGAACCCCCGCTGGATGGGAGTGTCTGAAAATTGATCTGGGACAGGGGACCCCGGAACCGTCCGGGAACGGCGCCCTCAAGAGTCATCCTGGGCTGGGGGAGCCCCAGAACCGTCCTGGAGCGGGGGTCCCCGGGAGCTGCTCTGGGACAGAGGAGCCCCAGGAACACCGGGGATGGGGGGGGTCCGTGGGGGACACCGAGCCCGGGGGGGCGGGGATGGGGCGGGGGCGATCAGCGGGGGCGCGGCCCCGCGGGTCCGGGACGCGGCTGCTCCGGGGGGCGGTCCCGCTATCGGGGGTGGTCTCTCTATCGGGGGATGGTCTCGCTATCGGGGGTGTCTCGCTGTCGGGGGATGGTCTCTCTATCGCTATCGGGGGATGGTCTCTATCGGGGGGCTGTCTCGCTGTGGGGATGGTCTCTCTATCGGGGGATGGTGTCTCTATCGGGGATGGTCTCGCATCGGGGTGGTCCCTATCGGGGTCTCGCTATCGGGGTGGTCTCTCTATCGGGGGGCGGTCTCGCTATCGGGGGGCTGTCTCGCTGTCGGGGGATGGTCTCGCTATCGGGGGGTGGTCTCGCTACCGGGGGGTGGTCTCTCTATCGGGGGGCGGTCTCGCTATCGGGGGGCTGTCTCGCTGTCGGGGGATGGTCTCGCTATCGGGGGGTGGTCTCGCTACCGGGGGGTGGTCTCTCTATCGGGGGATGGTCTCGCTATCGGGGGGCGGTCTCGCTATCGGGGGATGGTCTCGCTACCGGGGGGTGGTCTCTCTATCGGGGGATGGTTTCGCTATCGGGGGATGGTCTCGCTATCGGGGGGTGGTCTATCATTGGGGGCGTGGTCTATCAATCCAGGGGCGTGGCATGGCCTGGTGGGCGGGGCGTGGGCGGGGCCTGGCTCTTCCTGGGCGGTACCGGGGGCGGTGCCGGGGGCGGTGCCGGTATCCCTGGCAGGGCGGTACCGGGGGTGGTACCGGGGGTGGTACCGGGGGCGGTACCGG